>CAKNEV010000415.1:0-21274 GCA_930272055.1 Rhizopogon roseolus | reverse complement strand
TACAACTCTGTAACAGTGCACTTGAAAGTAAAAAAAAAAGAAAATGACTACCATACGATAGGATAGAGCTTGGTGTCACTTGCTTTCCCAGTGACATTTTCTCAGGAGTATACAGCTGAGATGGCTGATATCGCAACCCCAGAGTTCCTCAACAAACTAAAGTCTCTCTATCCTGCATCAGCGAACTATGTCGACGGCGACTGGTTCCTAGCCGCCGCGGTGGCCTTCAGCTCAAGCAATTATCCCGAGGGTGTCCCGTGTGTACTTCGTTATGCACTAGAGGATCTTGACATGCTGCCTGACACCTCGGATGAAGATCGCAGGTTGCTAGTGCGGAAGATGAGAGATGGCATCTTCAAGTCCAACTTGATCACTGGTATTCCTAAAGTAAATACGCCGTATCTCTTGAAATAAATGACCTCACAAACAGTCTATAGGTGATCAACGCCCTTGTCTCGCTGTATGAGGCCACTCCGGAAGTGCTTCGAGACACTGAACCTCTGCGGTCCGTGTGGGGTTATCGCTGTTTCTCTCCTCCTAACTTGTTGCATGATAGTGACTCCAATCAATCTAATGAGGAAGTTGCTGCGGCTGGTCGAGCGTGTGTCACTTCAACCTATGGTGATACCACAACGAAAGTTCAGACCATAGTAAGATCCATATATGCTGACCTCGGTACGTGTCCATATGAATGGTTCTGAACTTCTGCCTCAGCCCCTGAATTCGATTATCTCAGAACACTTCACAACGCATGCGTATGGATATGTATGCGCTTTCCGTGAAGTGACATCGGCCAAGGAGACATCGTTCGCTATGATTTCCGCCCTCATTCCGAATGACACACCTCGTCAGGCTGAATGGCACCTGGCCGGTGCTATTCGCAATGGAGCCACATATGAGGAGACACGAGCTGTACGAGAGATCGCGCTGAGAATTGCGATGAAGGCGGGGGTTCTTCTGAAACATAACGTTCCTAACATTTAATCCGTATTGTGACTACTTACTGATTCAAGGGGAGACACTATTTCGAGATTGCATCTTCGGGGGTAGCGCTCGCAGAATTGGAGAGAAGTGAGGTTCATAGTAATATGTAGTGACAGGCATGCCTATATATGACTACAATTGCCTACATAGCGCTCTATAGTTATCACCAGCGCTACCACTATTTGGGTTTTTCCTGAGCTCATAGAGCTCCATTCATCATTTTGATGCATGTCATTGTTCATAATCATAAAATTCTTGCCTTGCCACCGGCCTTCGCCAACCTCCTCGATTTCGACAATATTGTCATCTACAGAATGATACATTGTTGTCATTGTCGGCTTCATTACTAGTTCACTATTGGAAATAGTGTCGGATTTTCGGCAATTGAAGTTTACCTCGACACTCAGTGACTCAGTAATATTGCACCGGCTTCGGTAACACCGGCGTGTTGCGCTATGGGTTTAACACTGCGCGGGAACTGGCGCATAATTCCGTAGTAGCCGAACCATTTTGTGTCACCATGATGTCAGACTTGCATTTCGATTTCCACTTTTTGGCAGGAAAATCGACAAAGGGTCGGGATGAGAAGTTATCAAATCTCAAAGTTCAATGTGCGCCCCGAAATGAAGAAACCTGCAGCAAATAGGACACGACTCGGATATCAAGGTCTTAAGTACGTTACAGTTGACGATTGCTTTAAATAGGTCGAACAACATGCGACCAGGCTGATGGCTAATACACCTCATCTCATGGTGGGAGTTCTCCATCCAATAAAAACGTCCACAGTGCATCTGATTTCTTGTAGTCGTGATGCACGATGCTCACTAGCCACCGCTTTCTGCGCACAGAATTCAACAACTCGCTTTCTTCAGACCTTGGTGGGTAGAAGGAAGCCCACTCGGCCCAGATAGTGAAAGCTTCATCCTACATCAAATGTCATTAGTGCAATATGATAGGTAGAATGGCTCTGAAGTATACCTTCCATGTCAAGAAGGATTCGCGTTCAATGATGGTCGTCTGGGCAATTTCCTGCCCCGGGAACATACCCCAAGTGACTGCGTTCCGGCCGTCATCCGGCACGTTGCTTCGGCATTCTCCCTGTAGTCTGCATTAGTCTGCAAAGATGGTGCAATATTGGACGGCATGCTCACCTGGAGGTTCCCAGCAAAATAGTGCACCCAACCTCCTCCATCTGCTGCAATCTTCTTCTCAATTCTATCCAGCACGTCTTCTTCGACGAAGAACTCTACGAAGCTTTTTTGAAAAACATATCCGCCTCTCGGACCCCATCCAAAAATTTTATCCGTAGAGGGTGCCCCGTCTACAGCGGGCTGTGAGCAAACAGTCCACCATCCGCGCTTCGTGAGCTGCTCCAAGTGGGGCAGGATAGTCAATGACTCGGAGGAAAGTGGCAACGAAGAAAATGGGGACGAAGACACTTCAGAACGAAGGTGACGCAGGAAGAGTGACGTGAGATCATCAGTGGTTTTGGGATGGCCCCATTCACTAAAACCCTTGTAATTCTGGGTAAACTGTCAGGAAGCTATTTGCACCGGAAGACAGATGTTTCCCACAGAAAAACCAATTCCACCCCATTGATCCTGAGCACCGAACGCAGGACTCTTGTAGTCACCGAATCGGCCGTTCGGGAAATCATCCCATGTCGCTGCATTATTCACCTCCCCTCTACCGGGTTCTGGGTCCAAGGTTTGCTTAAATGTTAGTGCATTTGCTGCAGTGTTTGACGCTGTGGTGGGATCGATGACCAAATCGGAAGGTATAGAGAGCTGTGCATGAATCATCCGTCCCGGCGCATCCTAGGACAAGGATCAGTAACTTGATCTCAAGCAAGATGAACGAGACTTGCAGCAATCAACCTATTCTTCATTTCCGGGCTCCCACCTGCCCATTGCAGCTTTTCGATCACAAGCTGGACACTCTTTTCAAGATTTAGGGTGCACAAGTGAATTCCTTGGATTTTGCCTGAGGAAGTGATCTTTCTTATGATGTCAACAGCAAGTCCCACGCCATAGTCCTTGACGAGCTTGTCGTCGTGCTGTTCTTCTATCAGCGTGGAATGTTCTGCGTAATATAAGTACCCACGCAAATAGGTTCGAGGGCGGCCATGACGGAGGGGGGAACCTTGACTCCACATAATTTGATCAAGCGCAAAAAAGAAGAATAAGTTTGAATGGGCATGATGCCGGGTATAATTGGCACAGTGATTCCTACAAACCAATCAGGAGGGAATACATAAAAATATGAGCAGTTACTAACCTTTTGCTCGAACTTTGTCAGCCCATTTGAGAAATCGATCCGCGTCATAAAACAATTGCGTGACAATAAAATCGGCTCCGGCATCAACCTTTTCTTTCAGGATGTCCAGGTCACCATCCTCGTCGGCTTCGCGGTCTGGGTGACCTTCGGGGTATGCTGTTGCACAAACGTCAGTAAACTGCAAGTTGAAGTTAAAGCAACTAGATACCTGCAACTCCAATGCAAAAGTGGGAGGAAAACTCTGGAGAGGAACGGATGTACCTCACGAGGTCGAGCGCACAAGTAAATTGAGAGTCAACTGGTGTCCAATGTTCAACTCCCCGCGGTGGATCTCATATATAACATAATTAAGTGTGAACGATGCTCAGTAAGAACCGTGGTACTCACCACCACGCAGCGCGAGTATGTTTTGTATACCCCGCACTTTTGCAGCCTGTTAGGGTGGCGGCAGTTCATTCGTGCTCGGGTAACTTCGTGTGAAACAACTCACCCTGAGAGTATCATCCACCATCCCTGGGAGCATGTTTGTGCATGTTAAATGCAAAACTGTGTCAATCCCATAATCCGCCTGCGTCAAACCTGCAAGATCGATGGTACGGTCCCTCGTCGAGCCGCCGGCTCCCCATGTTACGCTTATCGCAATAGGGTTTAGCGTTGACAGACGCGATATACGAGGGATTAGATTCTCGAACCCCTGACATAAATTTTAAACAATACGCGTGATAAGGAAGCAGCACACGGACCTGGTCTGTGCGAGGGGGAAAGAACTCAAACGTGTAGAATGGATGCGGCAAGTCATACGCGGCAATCTTCTCGGAAAGTTTCATTGCATTAGCCGTGAAAATACCAAAAGAGATCAGTCAGGTTGGTCGCAGATCCTTCAAGTTGAGTCCTGGGTTGATGGCGTCACGTGGAAATGAAGTTACCCCAGAGACAGCAAATACGGATAAATACACTGACACTGCCAGTGTACGCTTTCACATCCAGAAGACTTTAGCAGGCATTTACACAAGCCAACTCCAATTTTATTGTATTTTTCTTCTTCTTGCTGTACGGCTCAGGTTCAGTTCCGGATTTCATACCGTCAATGGATGCCTCATCAACACCCGCAACTGCGGATTTCTCCATAGCGTCCCCGAGACGCACCAAGGTCGTCCTCCTTGGCGACCAGAGCGTTGGGAAGACCAGTCTCATCACAAGGTCAGAGATGCGTTGCTCAAGGGCATGTTGTCCTTGCTGACACAGTTCTAGATTCATGTACGATCAATTTGACAACACCTACCAGGCTACCATCGGCATTGACTTCCTGAGCAAGACTATGTACGTCGAGGACCGAACGGTGCGGCTCCAGTTGTGGGACACTGCTGGACAGGTGCGTGTGATGTGCGGTGTCTTGGTTGTGTCGGTAGCGGTTGGCTGGATTTTTATTATTCATTGCTTTAGGAGCGCTTCCGTTCACTAATACCGTCGTACATCCGGGATTCGTCTGTAGCCATAGTCGTCTATGATATCACGGGTGAGTAACTCTAGTTCATAGGGGTTGTAGGTGTTAATTGTGGCAAAGACAGACAATCTTTCCTCTCGACCTCGACATGGATAGATGACGTGAAGGCAGAGAGGGGGAACGATGTAATGATTGTGCTCGTTGGAAACAAGGCCGATCTGTCAGAAAAACGGTCTGTCCAAACATCTGTTTTCATTTGAAGTACGAGGTATTCTGACACGTCAACCAGCCAAGTTACTATAGAAGAGGCAACTGCAAAATCAACACAAATGAACATCATGTTCATAGAGACATCAGCAAAAGCAGGACTTAATGTGAAGAGCTTGTTCACGAAGATTGCTCTATCATTACCTGGGCTCGAAAAAGATGGTCAAGCAGACGCTAAAAACATTCGTATGCTTTCTGTGCCCAAGTGATTGTTTCTGCCTCTGACCCATTGGTTATAGAAATCGATGTTACGACACAGCAGGCTGCTGCGATACCAGAGGCATCACAGTGCAATTGTTGATTCATTATTTTTCGTAAGACGATGCGCATATACCTGTCCTGCTTTCCCGCAAACTAGTTTTGCTCTGCTGCCCCAATTATTCGCCACCAGATCATTAAGCTTTCACATTATCGCGCAACGGACTTCTCGTTTCCCACATTTATCCGCGGTTCATCGTGTTTCCCGCACCACGTGGATTGGCATCCTTGAACTGTGCCCACTGCTCATCTTTCTGTCGTTTCTCCTCCGATTTCATCTCACCGAAGACTGTACCCTCCATTTCTGAGTCAATCGCCAGTTGTTCTGACGAGGTTGGTTGTTCTTCAGATTGTAGGCTACATAGATAAATACTCAGTGTGCTCCTATGATGACATGGTGAGAACTCACCCTCCCCCGGTGAGAATGTTACCACGTTCTTGTTCAATTTTGAGATATTCGTCAATACTCATCGTTGGGAGACGGTGACCAGGTCCAAAGACTTGATCCTGTAGACGTGCACGATTTGATGCGCCCGCAGGGAGTATAGTAAATGGCCGTAGGGGCTATTACGACGATCAATTTCGTTGGTCGGGTAGCAAGGCAATACTGCGGTACCTTCCCACTCGAGTCAAGTAATGGCCCACTCTCACTGATACGAGATTTTGTGTCCAACTTCCACATGTCATCTTGGTCATTAGTTTTATTTCTTCTGTCGTCTAGAGGCGGTCCGGGCCCGGGAGGTAGTGGTGCAGAACGTAGCAGTTCGAGCTCTTGGTCCATGCTCTCGAGTTGAGAGTGCGCTTGAGCATAATTTAATCGTAGAAGCAGTAATATTGCCTCTCGAAGAATTTCATCTGTCTCCGAATCATCCTCGTCTTCATCGTCCGCTTGAGCGGATGGGAGCAATGACCGAATGATATCAAAGTCAGTCTGAGACTGGTCTCCCATAGGAGAATGTTTCCGCCGTTTCCGTACAGCTTCGATTCGAACACGCAAGTCCTTCTCCGCCTTGAACTGCTTGATCTTGATCTCTCGCCGCTTGGTTGCGTCTTTTATGGAAGATGCGGTTTGTGCATACAGCGCACGTTCCGTTTCAGGTACGATGCAATATGTATCCAAATCATGTATAAATGATTTAAGATGGACCTGATCGATGTTTAGGATATCTTGATATATCAATCGTGTCAGGGGATTCACCTGCGTCTGCTTGAGAGTGGTCATGCGCTCGTCCATATCTGTCATCCTTGCGTGATTCTGCACCTCAGCGAGAACATATCGAGCAAACAGGTACACCAAATTTCGCGTTGATATATCCTCGAGGACTTCATTGGAGCTGAACAATGAAAGAGCTGAGATGCGCCGGTTCAACTCCTTCAGATCATCCAAGGCTGACTGTATTAATTCCTTGCGATATTCTCAGATAAGGATGAGAGGATGGTTCAGATCAAAAGCGCACCTGTGTTTCATCGTTGACAGTGGGTAGAGTTGAAGCTTTTGAGGCTGTTGCGAGTGCTCTAGAGAAGAGAGTTGGCAAGGGAAGCGTGCTGGTCATTGTCAGAATTTCTTGGGGTCCCATCTTCAGACAATTCTACTTGGGATTCAGAGTGCCCGGGGGTCAACCCGCGTTCCTCTATTGCATTATTCGGTCGCGTCGCGACTACATTTCAGCTTGCGACCAGTCAAGACATTTTTCCCGGTCGTGCCGACACGCTCCCCAGATTCCAACTTGAACTCAGCCGCTACGAGAAAAGACTCGATGGAAGAAGGACCTCCTTCAAAAAGGTCACGCCAGTCAGAACCAGAAAATGGCTCGGATCTACTATTCGATGAAGCACATCGAAAGAATGCAACCGGCCTGCTCAACATGACCACAGACCAGACTGATAATCTAGAAGCTAAAGTACACATGATTTTCCCCCGCTTGGGCGGGACGCGCCGGTTGAACGTCGAGATGACCGAGCACGGCAACACGTACCGCTTTCTCGTCATCCTAGCATCCAAAGTCCTCGACAAGTTAAATCCTTTCCCGTTCCGTGTCGGTGACAGGATATGTATTTCTCTCAAAGGCGTGCAGATTGAGCGACGTCCGGATTCATCTTCCCCTTGCTACTTACCCGTGGCTCTCACATTCAACGACGGACTCGCAGTCATGTTCATGTCAGGGCCCAAATCAGGGAACGTATTCAATACTTGGGAAGGTAATTTTTATGCTGTTTATGTTAACTTGTATTGACCCGACATTCCTACCGATAGTAGATTGGTTCAGCTCTACCCTCGACATTCCCCGCGTCGCGGATGTTGTCATGCACGACGCTTCCACAGAATACGTGGAGATAACAAACACTAATCTAGGTTCATCTGGAGTTGCACAAATCCCGCAGCATAAAACTATGGCTAGTGAGAAACCTGTAGAAGTACCAGCTCCTATCCTCGCGTCCCACGAGCATCGCAACTCCTTGCCAGTTGCTAATCTTCCTCATTGTGATACGCTGCCACTCACAAAAGCGCAGATTCGCAGACGGAAAAGGAAAGCACGAGATATGGAGGAACTGGTAGTCCAAGCAGCTCTGGAGGCCAGACCACTATCAGGTGGGCGCGGAACGGCGGTGCCCCGAGTAGAAACGGTCCCTTCACAAGTCCCGCCATTGCCACCAACCATCGTACCATCACCACCAAATCTGCCATCCGACGGGTATTCGGGCTCGATTTCCGAACGGACAAGCTCGTCGTCGTCTCAAAAGCCTACCTCGATAATCACGGCGACCATGTCCTCGCCGCCTCCTGCCAATGATCCAATAAACAATCGTCGACAGGGAGCGTTGGCTATGAAAGCTGGATTTGTCACACAAGGCGTAAGTTGTATGCCTTAGAATAATCTCATGCGAGCTCATTCAAAGCAGGGAGACCAATTTTCAGCACTTAAGAACCCTCAGCCAGGATTTATCAACGTCATTGGCGTAGTTGTGTCAGCCGCGCCTCTGAGACAAGCACGCACAAGTGGTAGGATTTTTGGTGATAGTGCTTCATGTTGGCGTGCTTACCGTCATAAAGAATGGACTCGGACTTTCTCTCTCGTTGACCCATCCTGTATGGAAGACCACGTGGATGTTATATTTAATAATTTCAAAGTCAATTGCTTCCAGAAGAAGTACACCGAATGGCTACCTCAGGCTGAAGTCGGGGACATAGTCATCTTTCGAAGGGTGAAGGTAACGATCAATTCCCTGCATCATTTCAAGTTGCTGAAGTGACTTCTCAAGGTCTCCGCGTTTAATGGCGGTCTCAATGGTGTAGGGTATGAGGATAAGTTGCGCTGGGCCACTTATGATCCCCACGCTCGGCGGTTCCGTAATCCTGACTTGAAGGACGCCCCGCGGTCCGAAGCATCAGGCGGAGGATCTGGGTACGCGTTCTCACCTTTTTATGAGGCAAATATGCAGGGCAAGGAAGCGGAATATTGTGCTCAGCTAGCCGACTGGTGGCAAATAGTGCAGGCGAAGGATCAAGGTATCTCGAGCGTGCAGTGTGCCGCACCCCGCACGCGAGAACATCACCTCATCTCTGAGCTCACACCAGCCATCTTTCCTGATGGTTATTTTGATTGTACCGTTGAAGTGAGTTTCCGGTCGAGTCATTGTGCATACGAGACTGAGGAAGCGTAGATCTTGCACGGCTTTGAAAATACCGACGGACCTTACACCGTGTATGTGACCGACTACACCGAAAACCCTCATACCTACCCAGTGCAAGCAAACTGGTGTCCACCCGAACTGTCCAAATTCGTTTTCAGAATGGAAATGTGGGATAAAGCGAAACTCTCAGCACCGATGATGCAGCCAGGAGAGTTCTGGTCCTTCATAAACTCGCGCTTGATGGCCAAAAATTATTTCGAAGGTAAACTGGTGGAAATACATAAGTCAAAAAAGCTCGATGAAACGCAAAGCGACCAGAACCCGCACTTGCGTGCATTGCTAGAGTAAGTGGTGCGGTGAACTTCGTAGACATGCTACTCATCGCCTATCGTCCAGACGAAAAAAGAAGTACGAGAAAATGGGAGGGACATCCGGCTCTTCAACGCAGTTTGACCACAAATTGATTGAAGATGTTGACGAAAATGTACAGTTTTTCAGCTGCACGGTTGAGGTGTGTCAGATAGAGTTTCGCTTTTCTATTTCTTGACATTTTCTGCAGGTTCTTCATGTCGATCTTACTTCTGCGGAAGAGCCACTCGCCTATGTCACTGATTACACGTTTCATCCCGGCCTTTCCAACCCGATAGGGCCAGCACCATGGGCTCTTCATTTTGACCGCCAGATCGTCAAGATTATCCTGGAGGGCGGACAGAAAGCGCGCGCGCGCGATCTTCAGCCAGGCACAATATATAGAATCAAGAATTTGCGCCTGATCAGGAGAGCAAACGGTGCCTTCGGGCGTTTAGGGGGTGATGAACGACTAATCATAGAAGTTAAAGACCGCGAGAAGGAGGAAGTGGGAGCTCTTTTGCAGTATGTGTTAGTGAGACTGGTGAACTTGCCGCTGATACTCCTTCGATAGACGCAAAGAGAAATGGAAATTAGAAGTGGAACGAGACGCCGGGTTACCTATCGTATCAGCGGACAAATCGCCTACAGCATCACACCCTCCTGCTCCAAAGACATCAAAGAACCTTACTTTGAAGCAAGTTATCACCAGCGCTGCCCTTCCAAACAAGTTCACATTCATTGCGCGGGTGACCGATTTCAATCCCCTGTTCCTGGATGAAGCCCCGTTCTTATGGTGCACGAAGTGCAAAACTGAGTCAGCCAATGTTTGTTATGCTTATACGACTCTAACGTCGGTTTGTTGTAGATTACGGCGGGAATGGAAACGGTGCATCGAGTGTGATGACATGCTCGATACCCATTGCAAATGGCGCTACGGGCTGCTTTTCCGACTGGAAGATGACGAAGGATGTCATATAGTAGTTTCTGTTGAAGAAGAGGTGTGTCTCGCCTCGTTTCATACGTCCTACCAGGCCCTGAGCAGTTGCAAAGTGTAAACTTTTAGCAGGATTACCTCCTACGGACTTCCAAGCGGACAAGAATGCTTTCGCCCAGTTCGTAGCTCGCCTGAAACCTGTCATTGGCAACCTCGCAGAAGTGCACGACGGATACCTGAAGAAAGAGAGCTTGCCGATAGTTACCCCAAAGATGTGTTTCAATGTCGAGAGCTGGAACGTAGGGGACAAACGATGCTACGGACTTCTTGACTGTGCTCCACTTTGATATCTTCTTGAGCGATATGGACTCATAATCCATCGATAATTTGTATCATAATGCCGCTAATTGTTCTATATCAGCCAGTAATACGAGCTATTTTTCACCTACGCCTGGAAAAAAATTCATGGGTAGTCTCGCCCTTCGTGTCATGTCAAGGGAAGATACTGGTGTCAAACTATGTATGACGCTGAATTTTATTCGGCCGCAAATCTTGAAATTTTAACTTCAACCCGGAGGATAATGACAACGTAATTACGCTCTCTGAACGGTGACCTCTTCAACGAAGCCAGGCATGATAACTTTGTTAACCCCAATGTCTACTAATTTCTAGCTCACTCCAGTCAATAATTTTGCCTACCAGATCATCCTACACACCACTTGCACTAAGTCGGTACTCGAGCAGCTCCGCATCACTAATTGTCGGGGGTCGTTAAATCACTTGCTTATCCGTCATTGTGCTGACATGAAGATCCGCTATTTTCAATCAACTACTGTGGCCATCAGACCGAACAACAAACAGACCCCTCTTGTTTCTTCGAAGTCAAATTCCATTGCTCGTGAAACTATCACCACTGGTTGACACGCGTACTCGCTCCTGGAAAGCAATCGCAGTAATGTCAATTCCTGTGTCGGAGTTTAACGCAAGGTCGGCGTAGTAGTATTCTCGAATGCTAAGGATGAGGCATGGTCCTAGCACGAACAACTGCATGAACGTGGCAATTTGAAGAATACCATTAAAAAGTAATGAGTTCTATATAAACAATCAGGAATGGGGTGCATATTCCAGTTACAGATCTACGCACCGACAGCGTTGGAGAGAGGTTGTAGCCGAGGGCGAAGAAAGCAAGAACAGCAAATCTAGCGCGAGAGCACTTCAGCGGGACAGATTAATTGCATTCAAATTGACTCACCCTGCAAAGTAAAACAAGTGAGATTTTATTAACACTGCCCAACATCCCTCTATGGTAGATCTTATCGATCTTCGTCGTAGTTCACGGAGGTGTTTCATAGCAGTCCAGGCCAAAAGACACAGTGCAAGGACCTCCCACACGGTTCCGAGCATCCACGTCACAGATTGCAGAATTGCATTGGATTCCCACTCAACGCACATATAGGTACCGGACACGATGTGCTCCTCTGGCATTCATCCGAGTCCCGTAAGCCAGCTGTGCTGTTTCATCCTTGATAAAAGCGCCAACTTACCTACTGAACTATGGCCGCTGATTATGGCAACTATCACTATGCTTGCAATGGTGAGAGCCAGGAAGACTGCGATAAGAAAGACGAGCATCTTTTTGGATTGCTGATACATGGCATATAACCGAGCAATCATGATGACTGACATGATATTTTAGTCAGACTATTATCATTGACATCCCGAGCCTGGGTAACTCACTGCACAGCATGATATTTGTGATGACACTCGCCCATATGTGCACTTGGAATATGATAGTGCCTAAAAAATGACAGTTGCTGATGAGCATCAGAAGACTCAATACCGCAAATGAACTTGCAGCTGTTGTAGTTATTAATTATCGAGGCAACAAGTCCGCCGAAATTTTTGCTCACCCCTAGATAAGAGTACATCAGAACAACAACGATAACAGACGCCGGAGCAGCGTAGTAGGGCATACTTACCATGTCTGTCAGCCGAACAGCGGGTAGATCCCCTACATGCCGGTCAGAAGAAACAAACACATGATATGCGAAGACACATACACACTACCATGATACTAAATTGTCAGACGGCTTATTAGCGCATCGCCAATTCGCTAACCTTGCATGCGTACGCAGAGTATAATATTCCCATGTACCGTACCTGGATTATTTGAGGTCAGCACAGATTACCAACCGGGAATAACCTATTATATGAGATACGTACACCGAGATATAGAAGAGTCATGAAAGACCAGTGTTGCCTCTGCTCCGAATCAATTGTTATAATCTTATCGTTCTTTTGATATGAAACTGTGTTCACCCAGATCAGATCAACCTTGCAAATTGTAATCCATTCCTAGTGAGCCGAACCACTCCACCCCGATAGTGCATCGACGTACCTCTTGTCCAAATGACAATGCTAAAGAATACCATAAGGCTACAACTGGTTCGCTTGAGATGCACTATTATATTGCTTACCCCAGTTATATACCACCATCGTAGAGGACACGACTGCAAAACCACATCAAGGATAGGGTGAGACATCACCAACACTCCGATTCGCTATCCACGGACCAATAAAATAGCTGAAGGTATATTCCCAAGTAATTGTCGCCCACCAGCTGGGATCAGTTGAGACTATAGTCATATTCAAGAGATCTGTATCTGTGAGTGGCGAGTGTTGTGAATATTAGAGGTCCTGTAAAGAGGTGTACAGTGGCTGACAGTGCCACAATGCCATAGAGACAGAGCTGTACAGCTCCCAGACAGTCATTATTTCGGCACACTAAAAATTTGTGCCTTATCAAGAGACGGCGAGTCAGCTCAAGCCAACGTTTGTTATACCCATGCGACTCTAACATCGGTTTGTTGTAGATTACGGCGGTGCTGGAAACGTCGCATCGGCCCATCTGCAAAACACCCCAGTTCTCGTTACTAGTCGATGCATTACGGCTCAGTGATGCAGCTTGCCGATTGGTGGAGATCCTGGTGGCAATTCCAAAAAAGCTCAAGTCCGTAACCAATCCCTGAACTATCCCAAACCGAGCGCTCAATGAGCGGCTAAACTTGTAGATGCGAGTGTGATGACATGCTCGATACTCATTGCAAATGGCGCTACGGCCTGCTTTTCCAACTGGAAGATGAGGGGTGCCATGTAGTGGTTTCTGTTGAAGAAGAACTTGTATGTTTCGCCTCGTTTCATACGTCCTACCAGCCTCCAGGAAACTTTTAGGAGGATTGCCCGTTACCGTCGGACTTTCAAGCGGACAGAAATGCTTTCGACCACGAGTCGTAGCTGAGCGCTGATAAGCGATGTGGCGCAGCACCTCTTGCGCTCACCCACATCTGCCGCTGAGCGTCATAGCTAGTCGCCTACTTCTAGTCTACAGTATTCTTTTGTTCGCCCACCCGCCACTCCCTCTCTCAGGACCCAGGTCCGCACAAAGCTTCTCTCAACAACCATAATATCACGTTCACATCAAGATCAACCACATTGCGCAACCCTGCACGGCTACTATGATGATCCCTCAGTTTTGTCCGACGGTCTACGCTCGCTTCCTAGGTTATATCGCTCACGTGTTTACCTTTTGACCTGTATCGGTAGCCACCCACACAGCTCACTTCGATACCCTGGTTCGAGCAAGCCCTTCGGGTTTTCACCCAAACACTCTCTTCATACTGTCTTTACTTTGTCGTACATCTAGTCGCCCAATATATGCTTTTCGTTCATTCAGCCACCTAGCTACGACGCACATAGATCACCTGAAACCTGACATTGGCGACCTCACAGAAGTCCACGACGGATATTTGCAGAAAGAGAGCTTGCCGATAGTTACCCCAAAGATGTGTTTCAATGTCGAGAGCTAGAACGTAAGGGACGAACGACGTCGCCCGTCGTGCCATGTCAGGGGAAGATACTGATTTCAAACTATGTATGACG
This sequence comes from Rhizopogon roseolus, assembly GCA_930272055.1. NCBI lineage: Eukaryota > Fungi > Basidiomycota > Agaricomycetes > Boletales > Rhizopogonaceae > Rhizopogon > Rhizopogon roseolus. The sequence continues at coordinate 7,187 of CAKNEV010000415.1, read as the reverse complement.
CTGAATTTTATTCGGCCGCAAATCCAGGAATTTTAACTTGAACAACCCGGAGGACAATGATAACAATAGTTCTAGACATACGCTCTCTGAGCAGTGACCTCTTCAACGAAGCCAGGCACGATAACTTTGTTAACCCTTTCTACTGAAGTTTCTAGCTCACCCCAGTCAATGATTTTGCCTACCAAATCATCCGACACACCACTTGCACTAAGTCACCACGCATCTCGTCAGTTTTCTACCCACTGTACACTTGGTACTTGAGCAGCTCCGCATCACCAATCGTCGGGGGTCATCAAATCACTTGCACGTGCATCATTGTACTGACATCTTATAAACGAAAATTCGCTATTTTCAATCAACTAATGTGGGCATCAGATCGAACAACAAAATAGAGCCCTCTTGTTGTTTCGAAGTCAACTCCCATTGCTTGTAAAACTATCACCACTGGTTGACACGCGTACTTGCTCCTGGAAAGTAATCGTAGTCATACCAGTTCCTGTGTCGGAGCTTAACGCAAGGTCGGCGTGATGGTATTCTCGAACGCTAAGGATGAGGCGTGGTCCTAGCACGAACAACTGCATGAAGATGGCAATTTGAAGAATACCACCAAAAGGTAATGAGTTCTATATAAACGATAAGGAGTTGGGTGCATATCCCAGTTACAGGTCTACGCACCAATAGCGTTGGAGAGAACGTGTAGCTGAGGGTGAAGCAAGCAACAACAGCAAATCTAGCGCGCGAGCAACTTCAGCGGAACAGATCAATTACGTCCGAATTAGCTCACCCTGCAAAGTAAAAAATGTGAAATTTTATTAACACTGCCCAATATCCCCCCATGGTAGATCTTATCGGTCTTCGTCGTAGTTCACGGAGGTGTTTCGTAGCAATCCAGGCCGAAAGACACAGTGCGAGGACCTCCCACACGGTTCCGAGCATCCACGTCACGGACGTTAGGATTGGATTGTATCCCCACATAACACACATATAGGTACCGGACATGATGTACTCCTCTGGCATTCACCCCATAAGCCAGCCGCGCTGTTTCATCCTTGATAAAATGCCAACTTACCTCCTGAACTATGGCCGCTGATGATGGCAACTATCACTATGCTTGCGATGGTGAGAACCAGGAAGATTGCGATAAGAAAGATGAGCATCTTTTTGGATTGCTGATACATGGCATATAATCGAGCAATCATGATGACTGACATGATGTTTTAGTCAGATTATTATCACGGACATACTGAGCCTGGGTAACTCACCGCACAGCATGATATTTGTGATGACACTCGCCCATGTGTGCACTTGGAACACGGTAGTGCCTAAAAAGCCACAGTTGCTGATGAGCACTAGAATACTCAATGTTGCAAATGAACTTGCAGCTGTTGTAGTTATTAATTACCGAAGCTCCAAGCAACAAGTCCGCAGAAAACCTTGCTCACCCCTAGGTAAGAGTACATTAGAACAACAACAATAGCAGACGTCGTTGCAGCATATTGGATCATACTTACCGTGTCTGTCAGCCGAACCTCGGGTAGATCCCCTACATGCCGATCAGAGGGAACAAACGCATGATATGCGGAGTCACATACACACTACCATGTTACTAAATTGTCAGAAGGCTTATTAGCGCAATGCTTGCCAATTCGGCAACCTTGCAAACGTACGCAGAGTATAATATTCCCATGTACCGCACCTGGATTATTCGAGGTCAGCACAGATTACCAACTGGGAATAACTTATCATATGAGGTATGTACACCGAGATATAGAAGAGTCATATGGGACCAGTGTTGCTTCTGCTCCGAATCAACTGTCTTAGTCCTATCGTTCTTCTGATATGGGACCATGCTCACCCAGATCAGATCAACCTTCCAATCCATTCCTAGTGAGCCGAACTACTCCGCCCCGATAGTGCATCGACGTACCTCTTGTCCAAATGACAATGCTAAGGAATACCGTAAGGTTACAAATGGTTCGCTTGGGACACACTACTATGGTTGCTTACCCCAATCATATACCACCATCGTAGATGATGCGACTGCAAAACCACATCAAGGATAGGGTGAGACATCACCAACACTCCGATTTGCTATCCACGGACCTATAAAGTAGCTGAAGGAATGAACCCAAGCAATTGTGGGCCACCAGCTGGGATCAGTTGAGACTATAGTCATATTCAATCTTAGGTTATGGCAGATTGGGAAGGACGAGTGGGAATTATCACGAGTGAATCTCAGTCTCTATATATTGTGTGTAGGGCTATAATAATACGAGTTAGATATATGATATACGAGAAAAGAAAAGAATAGTAACTCACATCCCAGTTTCTATTGCGTTTGGGACTGAGATGTTTCCTAAACTAACGAACTGAATTTTATAGTAAGTAATTTTTTCTCGACCCTTGCACTAACAAAATGGCACTGTATCGTCATTGACAGTGAGGGCTGGCGCTGAAGCGCTGACAGGAGGCACTCCGAGTCATACCTTCATTTGGGTAGCCCAGATCCCCATCAGCAAACTACTATGCTGGACAGCGGCTGACAGTGCCACAGTGCCGTAGCTTGGTCCCAAATAGACGGAGCTCTACAGGGCTGTACATGAGCTCCCAGACCGTCAATTATTCGGCACACTAAAAATTTGCGCCTGATCAGGAGACAGCGAGTCAGCTCCAGCCAACGTTTGTTATACTTATGCGATTCTAACGTCGGTTTGTTGTAGATTACGGCGGGCTGGAAAACGTTGCATCGAGTGTGATGACATGCTCGATACCCATTGCAAATGGCGCTGCGGGCTGCTTTGCCGACTGGAAGATGACATGTAGTAGTTTCTATTGAAGAAGAGGTGTGTTTCGCCTCGTTTCATACGTCCTATCGGGCTCTGAGCAGTTGCAAAGTGTAACAGTTTAGCGGGATTACCTCCTACGGACTTCCAAGCGGACAGAGATACTTTCGACCAGTTCGTAGCCCGCCTGAAACCTGTCGTTGGCAACCTCACAGAAGTGCACGAGGAATATTTGAACAAGAGCTTGCCGATAGTTACCCCAAAGATGTGTTTCAATGTCGAGAGCTGGAACGTAGGGGACCAACGACACTACGAACTTCTGGTGTGTGCTCCACTTTGGTATCTTCTTGAGTGATATGGACTTGTAACTTGTACGAGCTATTTCTCACCTACGCCTGGAAAAATAAAATCATGGGCAGCCTCGCCCGTCGTGTCATGTCAAGGGCCCGGGAAGATACTGATTTCAAACTACGTATGACGCTTCAGAATCTCAGCCGCAAACCCTGAAATTTCAAAACCCTCTCTACTGAAGTTTCTAGCTCACCTCAGTCAACGACTCCGTCTACCAAATCACCCAACACACCACCCGCACTAACTCACAATGCATCTCGTCATTTTCTACTTACTGTACACTCAGTGCTCGAGCAGCTCCGCATGACCAATCGTCGGGGTCGTTAAATCACTTGCAGGTGCATCATTGTGCTGACATCTTATAAACAAAGATTCGTTATTTTCAATCAGCTACTGTGGCCATCAGATCGAACAACAAATAGAGCCCTCTTGTTTCTTCGAAGTCAACTCGCACTGCTTGTGAAACTATCACCGCTGGTTGAGACGCGTACTTGCTCCTGGAAACCAATCGTAGTCATGCCAATTCCTGTGTCGGAGTTTAACGCAAGGTCAGCGTGGTGGTATTCTCGAACGCTAAGGATGAGGCGTGGTCCTAGCACGAACAGCTGCATGAACGTGGCGATTTGAAGGACGCCACCAAAAATTAATGAGTTCTATATAAATGATAAGGAATCGGGTGCATATTCCAATTACATATCTACGCACCGATAGTGTTGGAGAAAGGGTGAAGCCGAGGGTGAAGCAAGCAAGAACAGCAAATCTAGCGCGCGCGCGAAACTTCAGTGGAACAGACCAATTACACTTAAATTAGCTCACCCTGCAAAGTAAAACATGTGGGATTTTATTAACACTGCCCAATATCCCCCCATGGTAGATCTTATCGCTCTTCCTCGTAGTTCACGAAGGTGTTTTATAGCAATCCAGGCCGAAAGACACAGTGCAAGGACCTCCCACACGGCTCCGAGAATCCACGTCACGGACGTTAGAATTGGATTGTATCCCCACACAACGCACATATAGGTACCGGACATAATGTACTCCTCTAGCATTCATCCCGTAAGCAAGCTGTGCTATTTCATCCTTGATAAAAGCGCTAACTTACCTCCTAAAGTACTGCCGCTGATTATGGCAACTATCACTATGCTTGAAATGGTGAGAGCCAGGAAGACTACGATAAGAAAGATGAGCATCTTCTTGGATTGCTGATACATGGCATATAACCGTGCAATCATGATGACTGACATGATATTTTAGTCAGATTATTATCCTTGACATACTGAGCCTGTGTAACAACTTACCGCACAGCATAATATTTGTGATGACACTTGCCCATGTGTGCGCTCGGAAAACGATAGTGCCTAAAAAAACCACAGTTGCTGATGAGCATTAGAAGACTCAATGCTGTAAATGAACTTGCAGCTATTGTAGTTATTAATTATCGAAGAACAAATCCGCCGAAAATCTTGCTCACCCCTAGGTAAGAGTAAATCAGAACAACAACAATAACAGACATCGGCGCAGCGTACTAGAGCACACTCACCATGTCTGTCAGCCGAACCACAGGTAGATCCCCTACATGCCGATCAGAAGAAACAAATGCATGACATGCGAAGACACGTACATACTGCCATGTTACTAAATTGTCAGACGGCTTATTAGCGCATTGCCAATTCGCTAACCTTGCATACGTACGCAGAGTATAATATTCCCATGTACCGCACCTGGATTATTCGAGGTCAGCACAGATTACCAACTAGGAATAACTTATTATATGAGATATGTACACCGAGATATAGGAGAGTCATGAAAGACCAGTGTTGCCTCTGCTCCAAATCAACTGTCTTAGTCCTATCATTCTTCTGATACAGGACTGTGCTCACCCAGATCAGATCGACCTTTCAATCAATTCCCAGTGAGCCGAACCACTCCGCCCCGATAGTACATGGACGTACCTCTTGTCCAAATGACAATGCTAAAGAATATCATAAGGTTACAAATGGTTCGCTTGGGACACACTACTATGGTTGCTCACCCCAATCATATACCACCATCGTAGAGGACACGACTGCAAAACCACATCAAGGATAGGGTGAGACATCACCGACAGTCCGATTTACTACCCACGGACCTAGAAAATAGCTGAAGGAACGATCCCAAGCAATTGTCGGCCACAAGCTGGGATCAGTTGAAACTACAGTCATATTCAAGGGATCTGTATCTGTGAGTGGCGAGCAGCAGGAAGCTTCGAAGGGTACAATCGTACAAGCAGCGGGCAAATATCAGGCTAAAATACTTTGGCCCTACTCAGTACTTGAACGAGTCCGGTTCGTTTTTCGTTGGTTACACGATCATGTCAGATAGAATCAACAGGTTTTTCCATCAAAATGTCTAATTTATCATGACCAGACCAGCATATGTATTCGGCAAAAAAGTCTGATTTAGTGTTAGCGCTATTGTACTAGCTTACACACACCTGCTCGCTGTGTGCGATGGCCTTGCACATGACGCCAAGGATGCACTACTGATCAGGAGAGGTGCAGAATCGGTGTTTGCCATAGAGAGGTTGATATGGGCAGCGTGGCTTGCATTGAAGGATATTGCCTGTGCTGTGAACAATATTAATATATCAGGATTGTTCACTCTGCCGGCAAATGACACTGTGACTGACTACGATGGTATGTCACTGAACATGACATACAAGACCAACGCCTCTCAGCAATTTGCAAATGCGATTGTAATCGAAAAATCCTCGCGCTCTTGTGCCCAAAAAGGCGTTATCAACGTTTCAACACTGAGCGCTACAGCTGGGGGACGACAGCGAGCGACTCACAACTAATAGGACCTGGTTTATATTTGCAAGTTGCTACCACACTCTCCCACACTAATTACCCGTCAACACCCTCAAGTCAATCAAGTACTGGTAGCTTCGCCAGCGCTCGCCGCTCGGATGTTGGCTTGTGTCAATGGTTTCACGACATGACCAACGAGGGCATTAAGAGATTTTGCGCCCTTCAAGGCTCGGTTCTTGGGAGGTGTGTAGAGCTCTTGGTGTCTTGCAGAGCAGGTGCTATAACTCTATTGCTAGCGGTGAAAGTGCGCCATCAAAAGACATCGGCGATTGGACACCACCGCCGATCGGAGAATTGGTGAGCCACAGATATTGTTGTATTTCACAAGCTTATTTCCTATAACAACCATGCGCGACTATTAACGACTGTTCACATTGCGATTTTGCATCTCAAGCTAACCCATCAACCGAAACATCCTAGTAGTTCACCACCGTCATATACAGAAGCTGATGGAATTTGTCTGGAGGACCATGGCGCACTTGATGGGGGGATTCTGATCATGGATGTTTTGCGGTGAATTTCTTACCTTCTGTCATGCATTTATACAGATGCTATGACGCGTCATATATGTAATAGTAAGGGCAAAACGGGCCCTAGTTTGAAGCACTCGCCGATGCGCAGTCATCGTGGCATTCCCAGCATTGACGCGTTGACGATGCGTTCTTGTATTGGGGAACACGGCGCGAGAATTGTTCGATTGTCAATGCATTTATAAACTGCTGTAATTACTATTGTAATAATTGTCTAGTACTATGATACATAACATTTGTGTCAGAGGTTGCGTGAACAGCACAAAGTGCTTGGTTGATTTCGCTGGTCCAATTTAGCACATGCCAATCGAACCTAAGCCAGTGGGGATAAAAGAGACACGCTTATGGATCAAAGAGAAAATGAAAGAGAGAATTGAATCATGCTTCTGATATTGTCTTCGACCTGAAAGATGGTTCCGAGTAGTCATACTTATTCGAGGAACACCAGTAGGAAGCTCATAACGATGTCGGGGTCCATCATCTGACTTCAGAATACCTGGGATCATAGAATAGGTCTATTCAGATGTATCCAGATACTGAAGGAGACTATACGGTAGTCTATACCCCAGAATTCGTTGTTGAGGATGAGGAGATTATACTTCGCGAGGCGTTATCGTGCTGCGTTCGCTGAGAGAATGTTTGCATTGGTAAGATGCAAGTAGCTATTTGGGTGG
>CAKNEV010000414.1:0-21318 GCA_930272055.1 Rhizopogon roseolus | reverse complement strand
ATCTGTACCAGGTCAATTTTTATTATAGCAAAAAATAGTTACAAATAGTTATTATGACAGATACACATTTTCCTGATAAGTTCATGCTATCAATTTACTTCTCATGCCAGTCAGAGGTTCCCCTTTGATTGCTACCAATACCTGCACCAGGGGGTGCACCACTGGCAGGCACAATGCCAGCTAGTGTTGCCTCGGTTTGAAAACCAAGTTTTTTTAAAATGGACATAGAGGAACCAATTGAGATTGGATTGACTAACTCCAATATGTGACCCACCAGCTTTTGGCATTCTCCACATGCATAAATATTTTCATGATTTTAGCAAATTCATTAGGCTCGATATGCCCTTGGTTTCATTTTGAACCAAATTAGAGCTGGAAATGAAACCAAGGGCATATCGAGCCCAATAAATTTGCTAAAATCATGAAACTATTTATGCATATGGAGAATGCCAAAATCTGGTGGGTCACATATTAGAGTTAGTCAATCCAATCTCAATTGGCTCCTCTATGTCCATTTTAAAAACTTGGTTTTCAAACCGAGGCAACACTAATGCCAGCCTTCAAAAGAGCACTGTAAAGTCCAGTGATGTTAGTTGGTGGGGCACCTATAGATTTCATGCTCGATAGAAGAGATGCAGAATCAACCGATTCAGCTTTAGGTTGATTATTGGACAGCATGCTGATTTGGTTGAAAAATCAAACCAAGGGCATAGTGAGCCCAATAAATTTGCTAAAATCATGAAAATATTTATGCATATGGAGAATGCCAAAAACCGGTGGGTCACATATTGGAATTAGTCAATCCAATCTCAATTGGCTCCTCTATGTCCATTTTAAAAAAACCTGGTTATTTAACCGAGACATCACTAGCATGGAGTAAGATGTATATATACGTAGTAGAGGGAGGAGGTTGTGACATTGGAGGTGAGATTCCGTGAGAATATGGCATCAGGAAAAAGCCCTTGTCTATATAGCACTATACAGCCAAGGGCTTTTCCTATACATCAGCAAAGCTGGATTTTCCCTGATTTGTCTGATAGACCTGACTGGTCTGAAATCAGACCCCCCAGTATATCAGACCCTCAGACAAATAGTATATTAGTTAAATCAGACATAATCAGACATATCAGGACTTGCCTGATATACTGGGGGGTCTGATTTCAGACCAGTCAGGTCTATCAGACAATCAGGGAAAATCCAGCTTTGCTGATGTATAGAGAACCCCCACAAACCATACATCCACCCTGCTATCAACATCCCACCCCATCCCACACACCCACATATTCTGTATCACCTTATTTCATCCTGTATCATCCTGTAAACACCCCCACCCATATACACAGAATCTACCACTCTCACTGGAATCAGTCAGTCGGAACAAAGGAGCATGCCCATCTTCAATCCCTGGCCCCTCCCCTTAATTATATCACAAAATTAAACCCTACTGTATCCACCCTGATTCCTGCATCTGTCCGCCTCAGCGGCTGGGTACGCATTCCGCTCGTCACTAGATAATATCACCATATATCACACATACATAGAGTCGCTTCATAGACTAGCACATACTGTCCTCCATAGAGCATATGAGATTGAAAGAACAGTCTTTCAACTTGTGGCAGGTGCTCACCCTACAAAGGATTTGTGCACATATTTATTAGTTGCCCAGAGAGTTCAGCATTGGTAAGTACATATTCTAGGATGCTAGAGCTGTGACCTAGAAGATATTATGCAGGATCGAAGAATTCATGTACAACACAATCATCAGGCTTACTAGTGAAACACTCGCATGCTGCTTTATTGATTCACTCTGTTTCCGACCTGCCTTTGCTTCAACAAAGGTCAGGTCACTTTGCCTTGATGGTACAGTTCAGCTTGCCACTGCAACAGAGATTGTGCAGCTGTGTAGTGGTGTCAAAGATCTTGCACTCTGAATTCTGCCTCAGGGGGACATACCGATTGTGCCAGATCTCCAAAACCTGTTAGATGCTTTAAGCATGCTCCCATTGTCACGGTTGTCCATTCACCTATCAACCATCTTTTGCAAAACAGCCTCACCCTTTCTGCCATCCATCCCTCTATTCAGCACAATAACACATCTTGAATTGCTCGATGGTTGGGTACTTTGGAGTTCTGCTATCGGTATCCAGTGTCTGGTTCAAATTATGCATCTTTCCCTCCAACTTGTGTTTATTCACCATACAGCACCAGCATTGCTGCAACAAATTCTCACCAATTGTGTTCACCTGCAAGTATTGGCTTTACACATAACAAATGAAGTCCAAGTCAGCAATGTAGATAAATGGAGAACGAAGATCTCAACGATCCCCATATCATATCATTGTGACCACCAAGATCCCACATGATACCTGGGACAATGGGATGAGTGATGGGATGGGTCCATGGAAGTATGTGGAGTATATTATGAAACATTGAAAGGGCACTTGAAAGATCTACTAGTATCTAAATAACGTGCAATGTGGCACTGTTTGTAAATAAAACCAAAAATAGCAAAACCATGTTTTCCTGATCTTGAAGCAGCTTCCCTGTTCCAGGCTCATGGAGCATGATAGTCTGATCCTTGTTTGGGAAGTTAATGACAGTTGCTTTCCAATTGTATGTCAAAAGGTCGACCAAGCAGAACATCATATGTGGGGTTGCAAATGGTATGGACTTACTTGTAGGTAGAAGGAGAGGCTGTCAAGATGAAATGGTATGTTGCAACATCAGGAAAACACTGTGTTGCTTATTTTCCTTTTTCAGGACTTATTGCCCTTAATTTCCCGAAAATCTGCTTTATCTCACTTAATCCACTTTCACATAAGCAAATCCAGGGGATGCTGCACCTGTGGCTGCTGATGTAAGACATTGAACTTGTTCAAAAAATTTTCAACAAGTCTTTTGTTCCGCCTTGACGCTAACTTTGATCTACTGCGTTCTGCCAGTGCTTACAGTCGTGTTCTAGTATTATTGTAAGTCTTTCTTTTCTTATGACTTATTTATAATAACTTTCTCTCATATCATGCACTCTCTCAGCGGCATTTGCACCGACTACCGCCCTACCATAAACTTCCCTACTGCCCTACCACAAACCCCCCATCTGGAGCTGCCACCAGCCACCACCTTCCACTACCGGATCCAACTTGAACATTGTAAGTCATATCTCTCTCTTCCTTCCTTCCTGCTAATGGCCTATGATATAAGCTCCCTCCTGTTCCATCCATCACCTCCTCCACCCTCTTCACAACACCTTCTTGTAGCCTCACAATGCCTTGCATCCTCACGGCGCCTTTTCACATTCTCTCGCAGCCTTGCAGCAGCCTCTTGCACCTGTGTAGCACTTTCTCATGGTCAAGGAAACTCTGGTCTCAACTATATCCTTTAGTTGTTATCCATGTCATCTACCACTTTTTTAAAGGTGAAATTAAGTGTGAATTAAGTGGAATAAGTGTAAAATAAGTGAGAATTCAGAGGACGAGTGGCCTTAATTAAGTGCGGTCTGCTTTTCGTAAAAACAACTTATTCTTCCCTTTTCGGACAATTAAGTGGGAAAAAAGCAGAATAAGGAAGTTGTCGTTTTCCTGATCTTGAAGCTAGTCCTAGTGAACAATCAACCAAGCCATTAGCAGACTGAATGTTCAGAGTGACCGAGGGATCGTAGCTGAGTCCTACTCAAATGAAAGTTTACTGTCATGCCAATTCATGCTGCACCTCTGAAACTATAGTCGAGTTTGCTTTTCAGCTTTAGCCGGGTTTTTAGCGAGTTTTAGCGAGTTTCAGGATTTACTCTGAGCCCCACTAGTAACTAAGTGTATAGAAACAGATATACGACACCTAATCTACTGACACAGATTTAACACGTAGAGTAGCATGCTCAAGCATCATATACCACCCGCGCGCCGACCCATGGGTACGGATAATTGTGCTGATAAAAATTCCTGACCGTCCGCCGTCCAGCAAGGCGCGGGATCGTAGCATACGAAGCACCAAGCTGCGTAACGCATTATATTAATTTGACAGTAAGGCGAAAGGAACGCGAAGACTTACAACAACATGATGCTTCCCATCAAAGAAATCTGTGGAGTACCCTGGAAAGTGCTTTGTTGGTGAAAGCCCATTATGGCCGTCGAAAGGCGTCGACGTCCACTCCCAGACGCCACCGTTGGTCCCGCGACCGCCATTTTCCTCAAGACCGGCTGTCGCTCTAACTATCACATGAGTCTGAGTTTAATCAAGAAAGCATGGTGACTTACGGAACGGGATGCCAGTTCCTGATACCAACATTTCCACCACCTTCGTATCCAACCTCATACGTATCAAGGAATAGCCTCAGTTCTGGCTCAGTGGGCAGTCGCCCGCCCTTACTCTTCGCATATGCGTCGAGCATATCGTAGCTCGTAAGCACTGGCCAGTACTTTGCGACGCATAGCGGCACAGGACCGTAGAGGGTGCGTACCTGGCCATCTTATTGAGTCCCGGGCCTTCCATAATTGATGGGATGACAAACCTGGATCGCTTCCTCTCCCTCCACCCAGCTGGGCGGCAAACCAATTTCCTTCCTCTCCACCCACCATGCATGAAACTCTCCGTTGCTGATGGGCCTCCAGTCCGCGCGGAATTGCCCGACCTCCACCCATCGTAAAGGGCTCTCGTTGTCCCAGCCGAATTCATGTCCCTCAACCTGGTCTTGCACACCTTCATCGAAATCTTTTCCCTCACAATCGTCGTGTCCAAGCATAATGGTCGAGGGGCCAATGATGGCATGCGAGGTAGTCGGGGGTGCGTACGTAGCTTCCCATTGCGCCGACAGGGCTTCCCACGGTGGGGTGACAAAGCCTGGTGGGGGTTGCGTTCCTGTTCCAGCGCGTTGGATGAGCATGTAAAGGAGGGTCTACGTCACATTGAAGTCTGTTAAGAAACAAAGCGAAGAATGAAATAACAGTACTGACTTCAACATGCCACCCCTCATGCTCCAGGGTCATCGCAAGCATTCGACCAACGTTCCTGCTGATCTTGCGCTTTCCAGATGCGAAATCACCGTACAGTGAGAGAAGGCGTGCACGCACACGGTCGCGGAAGGTAAGGATTGATCCTAGGGTAGGCCAGGCCTCATCCTCCGCGGGAACTTCAGAGTGTCTCTGCAAGAGAGACTCCGACGTCAGAGGAAAGTCATCATAAGGGGAAGAAATACACACGTGGCAATGCTCTGGATCGTCAACATGAGGGTCGATGCCCCGCTATGGTAAAAAATTAGGAATGACCCGTTAAACAAAAAAATTAGGCAGCACCTCAAAGATCTCCGTGAAGTGCTTGGGCTCGGTATTTGGCTCATTGAGAGCGCGGGACATGAGCATATCGAGGAACCTATTTCGACACTCAGAAAAAATAGTGAAAGGATCTGGATAAGAAACTCACGTAGGGATATGTCCGATGTAAAAGAGACATTTATGCCTCAAGTCAATAGGCTTTTGATGCAGCATGTCGCTAGGGATCATGCCAAGCGTAACAAGGTCCCAAGCAGCCCATAAGTCCTTCCATTCCTATGAACGCTCCATCAAACCAAGAAATGAGACAAGGAATGAACATACTTGCGTCGTGGGGACACCCCACGGGCCAGCTATATCAAGAGGAGGGAAGGACACGGCAGGGCGCTCAAGGACGTATAAGGTGCCGCTCCCACATGACGAAGACTGTCCGATGATCGAGCGGAGGCCAGCGGAGGCAAATCTATACAAGGCTTCCGCTGGGCTTGTCTAAGGAACATGAACGGTGGCACATGATAGGAGGCAAAAGAAGTACGGACAGATCCAACAACAAAAATGCAATTTATTAGATGTGAGCGAAAGGGAAAGTAAGAAAAGGGTCATACTCACGGCATTGCCAGTACCTTTACAAACATTCACCCATTCATCGACTTCAAGACCCTCACGTGCTTCAGCGAAGTAACAGCTATCTTAGACAAGGTCAGTATTTGTCTCATAACTTATGAGGTTAATCCTGCGAATACCTTCAACAATGTACTTCTCCCATTGTTTTCCTTCAACGTCAACATCAGGCAATGACTTGAGTGCCTCTTGAACCCACCCAGTGGAAGATGCATCGAAGTGATATACAGGAATCACAATTTTATCTCCGAATCCTTTATCCAACTTCTTTGAGAAGTTGACCAGGAGATGTGTATCGAGCAGAGAAGGGGAGAGTAGGAAGATTTTTGCGGGCTGAAACTCAGACACGGAGGATGGGGTACTCGACCCTGATGTTGATCGAGAAATCGAGGAATCAGAAGAGTAGGACATGGCGTTGTATGGAATAGTTCACTTTACAAGAGGACTCAAGTGTGTAATTGGGATGATGAGCTCAATAGAGACCCGCAATAGTGAAAATTTATAGGAACGCACGAAATATATGTACAAATAGAGAAACAACAATATGGGGTAACCCCATGGACACACCGCATGATCATAAGATGTAATTCAAGAGTAATATTATCCACTGAGAGTGCGGAGGCAATGCGGGTGATAGACGAGGATAACATTGACCAGATGGGCCAGTCGAATAGGTGTAAACCCCGTGTCGTGTGACACATAAAGAAAGGTGTAACCTTTAAGCGGATAACAATGAGATCCATGCGGAAATCTGGAGTATAAGGGAAGGCTTCGATCAGAGTATAACGGAAGATCGCTAGTCGAGTCGGACAATATCGGGACAGACGATAGAGGAAACTGAGTCTAAAAAACGATGACTGGCAGTTAGCACTCTACCTGCTGGCGATCGACATGCGCAAATAGGTGCGAATGAGCAGATTGAATAGGATACTTGGCGAGAGGGGAAAAAATGTTGTCGTGCGATGATTGGGAAGGAGTCATTAGATATTCAATGACGTGGGAACCTTAACCACTCTTACTCTCCACGTTCAACCGATGTCGAAATAGTGAGGGGGAAATCCAAGCCTGGATTTCAAATGATTTCACATTCTTATATTGAACAGGATATGGCGTGCTCAGCTCTTGCGATGGTGTGCTCAACTCTCATCACGTGATCTGAAGAAATACGAGCATCACCTTAGTAATAAACTCCGAGAAGTGCAGCTGCGAACGCGAAAACGCACGGTCCGGTCACACGTTGTTAAGGTAGGGCTCATACAAAACCGACCAACCGTGACCTAATGTGACCTAATGTGACCATGCAGTGACTCCGGTAACAAAAGCACTAAAATGGAAGCCAACGCCGGTAGAGGAACGCTTACTTATCAAATGCGCTACAGGCGCTAAGGCATCGATTAGATTAGTAGGACTATGTACGAGAATATGATTAGTGAAATAATGACAAGTTGACAACTGTAATACTATCATTATATGGCTAGTATGCAAAAGTTTGATTGTCATCAAGTTCTTTCAGTATGCTGTCAGGCAGGGTTCGGTGACCTCGATATTTTCTATTAGCCCATGCTGCTTGCTTTCCGCTCAAACCTCGTCGATATGCATCAAGGAAACGCAGCGATCGATTGGAAAAACTACGAGTCATTGGTAATTAGTCAAACTCCTTCTGGCGAGTCAAAAACAGTGATGCTCACCGACGCATGCACTCAATTGGAACAGAATCGAGTGCCTTATGGACATTGGCTTCCATTTGTTCGTTCTTCTTCGTAGGCGGGTATAACCGGTACAGTCTTTTCGCATATCCCCAACATTGTTCGATGAAGTTTAGCTCACAGTGAAACTTCGGCAGGATCATGTGCTTGAACCCTCGTGCAAGGCAGTGCTCTTCGAGAAGACTTGGGACGCTAACGAAATCCAGCTCGTTGAAAAGGATTCTTCGACAGCAACAGTGAGTAGCCCCCCCTACACATCTGAACTTCGGGCACTGAGCTTTTAGCTTCGAGACGTTGTATCCCCTCTCTCGTAAGATTTCTGCCATGCCCTTGAATTTGCCAGCATGATCATGACCGGGTGGGAAATAAAGTGGTTGTGTTCTTCCATCAGCAAACTGACCGTCTTTCATCCGCACCTTCGTTTTAAGAACTTTCCCATCTCGCCCGTGCACAGGGTTACCATCCTCACCCAACAATGTTGTTTCCACTCCCCACTCTCGGATTCCCTTTGGCATGTAACGTGCGGATAGTGCCCCATCTGCTCGTTTCAGATGCGTGGATGCATTATCAAACACTAAGACATGATCTGATTCCGGATAGTTGTTTTCGAGGATGTCCATGACCTTCGTCACTTGCCTCAACATGTCATCGCTTGTGTACCATCCATCACGCGACTTTCCTGCTCGAAAAACAACTCTTGCACTCTCTTTCCCATCCAGAGATCTGCACCAGCCTCGATCTGCAGAAACGAAGTCGGAAATCATGATGGATGTGCCTTCGCCCTTTGGACGAGGATCAGAACCTGCGTCGACATGTTTCCACCCTGAATGACGCCTGTCATTCGCATAGAACGTGCTTTCATCCTGTAGCCAAATTTCTATGGGACGTTCGTGCGGTTCCAAACTAATCTCCATTGTAAGTCCATCGTTCATCCACCATCTGCTTCGTGATTGTAGTGCTATCATCTCTGGGATGAATATCTTCTGGCGGTAATTGACAACATCTTCTCGTTCATGTCCGTCAACGTACTGACCATGATGATCAGAGTGCCAGCGGTATCCAAGTTTGTGCATCCAGCGCTTTGCCATTGCAAGGGAAATGGATTTTTTGAGGCCAAAGCGGCCCTGTATGTCTTTGTTAGACAGGTATGTCACGAGATCCCCTGCCTTGACATATTTTCCAACAGATTGGAGGTGTATGTGCAACTCGTTGGCAAGTTCTTCATTATCGAGCTTTGATATTTTTGACCTGCCATATGCATCAAATGGGAGGTCATCACGGTCCACGATAAATGCCTGGGTCCATGCACGCAGCTGGCGAGCGTGATAGGTTCCTTTTTGTTGTGTGTTAGCGGTCATTAATGATGCCGCCATCCATTGAGGTGAGCGGCCTTTTCCAAGCATATCAGCTCTCTTCGACATCCTGATAAACATCCCAAGAAGTGTTTTCATTCGCTCCAGGCGTTCTCGGAGCAGGGGAGGCAACTCTGCCCACATGTGACCGACTCCACTCTTTCTCAATGGCTTCAAGATCAGCTTTAGGTCCTCGAGTGCCATTTCCGCAATGCCAACTGTTGGGGGCAACCTGAACTGGATTTGGTAGTCGCATGCAGCACTCGTGATATATTGTCTGTTGGGGGCAACCTGAACTGGATTTGGTAGTCGCATGCAGCACTCGTGATATATTGTATGTCACCTGGCACCTCATCATGCTCAGTGTCATCAAAATCGATGTCTGCACAGCTGATATCATCCTCAATGGATCCGACTGACTCATGGTCAAAGTACGTGTCGTCATCCGAAGAGTCTGATATGAATGCTGAGTCAGAGTGGGGAAGGAATGCATTTCGAGTGATGGAGGTAGGGATTGAGGCCAGTGTCTTGTCGTGATCAATGGTCATCATATTCACAGACTCGAAGTCAACAGCAGCAGGACATGTTCTGTTAATTTCTCCAGCAAGAACATGACGAGACACAGGTTCGGTTATGCAAGTCTTCAAGCTAGCAACATCTTCGGGCTCGCTGATAGCCATTGCCTTTCCAGTGCATGCACGACTCGCACAAGAAACCTTGCAGTCATGGTCAGCTTGATCAACCAAGAAACAGGTACCAGCTAACATACATTTTCTTTGTTAGCATCATGCAGACCCTCTTGGCATCCACGTCGAAGATTGGCAATACTTGTGCGGTTTCTCTTGTTGCGTTTGGGCATTTGCCACTGATGCGGTATGACTGTAATTGGTAGCCGGCGGACGGCGGTGTGCTTGTCACTGCCTAAAGTATGCTACACACATGTAAAACATCAAAGGCTTCCACTACATCTACTTTATCATAATTGTAGCCCCTGTGAACTGTGCCAGATAGCCTTCTCAATGATCCACAGCGGTCCATTTTTGTCTCCTTTTGTGAATATCTCGAGCCTTTGACCTTTCCGTAGTTTTGTCACGCTTTGTATGCTTTGTCACGTGAGGTTGGTCGGTTTTGTATGAGCCCTACCTTAACATCATTGTACAAATAGATATTACATAGAGCCCGAATGCTTTGCCCCAGTGCAATAACACTGACACCTAGCTTGCCTACGACTTGAGTATGCGTTCAATTACTTCTTGCGCCGCTAATACTAAACCGTCGTTAAATATGCGACTCACGATCTGCAGCGATACCGGGGCCCCCTCAAATATCGCTGCATCATCTGTACGCAGTGATTAGCCCGCACCATTCAAAACTTGAGAGCGAGACTAACAAAGGGAGAGGTTGTACTCGTCTGCAGCACTTATCGGGATGGGTGGCTCCTGATATATGTCAACGGTCGGATCAGCGACCAGACCTGAAGGGAAAGCTGTCCCTGGGTAGTCCAACAAATTCCATATAGCAGTGTAGCTAATGGAGCTGTTAGATGTCTGGTGTACTTCGACATGCTATCACTCACCCCCAGTACTTTGCAGTATCGTGGCGGCTGGCTGTACCTGGGAATGGTGGACATAGGACGACATCAACGTTTTGGGACCGCCAGTGATCAGAGTACTCCCGCCGGAATGCATCACGTTTCTCACGTAGCTGGTCGAGGTCAGCACAAGTGTCAAGAGACAGCATAATATCTTACCTTCCAAACTTGCGTGGCATCATGATCTCTCACGTGTGGCGGACTAATAACCCATTCCGTCAGGGGGAGCATCTCTTCTCCACCCTCGGCTAGAAGGCGTCGGACAGTGGCTCCTCCATCCTCATAGTAAATCTCGCGCTGGACACATGTGAGAGATATTCAGACCCTACCTACACCAGACTCACAACAATGTTATATCCGCGGTCATGGTCGTATGGAGTGTAGTCCACTACCTCAACCTCTGACGACGCTTCAAGCCTTGCCTTCGCCATTTTTAAAGCTCGGATCATTGGTGGATGGGGTATAACAACCCCGTCATGTACCATGACCCCTACACGCAGTTTCTTCTTAGTGAGGTCTGGCACCTGTAGTGGAATTGGCAATGCATCTGGGTCCCGGAGTGCAGGATTAGCCCCGAGGACAGCTTCGAGGAAGAGCTGCATGTCCCGTGCTGAGCGGCACATTGGGCCAGTGGAGCTAAAGAATCCGTCCTGACCAGGTTGACTAACGTGGCTGTCAACATGACTCTATGATAGTGCTTGACATACTCACTACCATAGGACCCCATGGAGGGGCGTCGTTCGACAGGACGGACGGAACCCATATATACCACAATGGGCGCACGGGCCTCGAATGGAACCCCCGCCGTCACTTGACTGATAATGTATCAATTTCCTATGAGATGTACAGGGCACAGACTCACGTGCCCACGCCAATGCAAGAGCCTTTCATGGCAACAAGGGCCGATTCACCACCGGAGGATCCTCCCGCAGTAAGATTTGTATTATGGGGGTTCAACTGATAGACTTTAGTCGATGCGTTTTCCACGTAAGAGACAGCCTACCACTCGACCGTAGGTAGACTTAGACTCAAGGTGCATCAAAGTCTGGGGCTGATTTGTCTTGACATAGAACACTATTGAACATGCTTGACCGGCAGCATGTAGCTCCATGCAGTAACTACACACCTGCACCTAGTGAACGCAGAATTTGTATCATATCGCAGTCTTCCTTTGAAGTCTCAATGTTGACGAGAAAGCCTGCAGACCCAACCGTCCCCTTGACAGGCAGCATGCCCTAGCGTCGGTGAGAGTATAAGGTAGATGATTGCGATTTAGCAATGATGTGCGTACTTTGATTGAAATCGGCAACCCATGAAGCGGTCCGACGACATGGCCCTCGGTTCTGAAGTACTCGTCCAGCTGATGAGCCTGTTTTATGCCTTCATCGAGGAAAAAGTCCATGAGACAAGCTGTGAGTTGATGAGCAATAGCTGCGCGCTTTCCAAATGCAGTGACAGCCTCGACTGCTGTAAGCTCTCCTCCAGCGATCTTTTGGCACACGGCGGTTGCATCTAGTTCGGTGATGGCTAGCTCTTGAGGAGTGAGCAAGCCACATGTCTCCGGGATGTGAGTGACATCAAGTGGCGGGTCCTCAAGAATGGCTGGCGGGAGTCTGAGATTCGCTGGAATCTTGGCTTCAAGTTGCTCTCGAAAGATGCGAGCCTTTGCCTCGTATGACGCATTACCTCCTACACCTTTGATCTTCTCTTTAAATGAGACTGAAGTCATTGTTAGACTGGGGTTGGAAGGAGATAGCACAAATAATGCATGGTGATTGCAGTATATATACGATCTTGTAGTCCTGAGAGAAACAGTCGACCAAAAATACGCATGTCTTCTTCGTGAGCGCATGACTTGTCCCATGCTCACTGAGAATGGCAGAAGAAACGCCAGAGAAACAAGAAGACTGGACCCGTGACCAGCCGGCTTACACGACGATACAGGGAGTGAGGTGGGGGGTATTATAATGAAAAGCCGTTCAATCTCACCGAGTAATCACCACACAAGGCAAGATTGCGAGACTACCAGATTCAGCACGGCAGCGAACTTCAGGCGCGTTAAGAAGGGAAAGTTGATTGTGATCCATCATCATGTAGAGAAGTTGCTAAGTTTGGGTATTAGTGTCGCAGGGGGCGCCTCAAAGGTGATTTGGTTGGGACCACCGATAGCATTTATCATGATTGACGGATGGCGATTGGTCATACTGCCAGCGAGCAGATGGGGTCAGAGTACCCTTGGTTCTCAAGGTCGTACGAGGCCCTTACAAGTATGTTATTGACATTCGGTGACGGCAATATGCCCGTCGCATGCCTGTCTTGTTAAGTTGTTCGTGAGTCGCTTGTGCGCGTGCGTGACGATGCAATCAATTATGCGTGATGCATGTACCTACTCTAGGGAGCAACTTGTTCATATGCAGATTTGCCAGTGAGCGTACCAAGAAAAATTCCACACACTGCACCAGGCTGCGGCCCGCCCGGTAAACTATTATTAGGTATGGACTCGTAATTACTTTTGTTTGGCTGTGTCCAGATCCGATCTCAGCGCAAAGCTTTGTACTGTACGAGTCAACCGAGTAGCAATGACACAGCTAAGCGCTGAGCGCTTGGAAACAAGGTATCTAAAGAACCGGACTACGATGAGCATATCATAATTAAGATCTATATCTCGCACTAGAATCATAAGGTTCATGCATGGGCCGGCCATCCATCCTACTTGCTTCAGTCCACACCTCCCTCAAACTTCGTCATAACCTCATAAGTCCCTTCATCGCGTTCGCGACCGCAAAGCTTGACTTCGCCATGACCTGCCGCGACTCCTTCGTAACCTCTGGCAACGCTTGCACCTCAGAAAGCTTCCGTGCATGCTCGCCCAGCTCCCGCAGCAGCTCCGCAGCCTGTGGTGCAGACCCAGGTGGGAGGTTGCCGCGACACACCGAGACAATACTTGACACGATTGTGATGATCTGAGTCACGTTTTCGTTGAGCGTCAGTGGTGGCACGGGGCTGCGTACCCCGGAAAGAACACTTTGGATCGCGTAGACGATGGATTCGGTTTGAGCTTCGAGATAAGGCTGTGGGTATTAGTCAGCTGGAAAGCAGACGTTGTGTGCTCGTAGACCTGACCTTGAGCTCTGACCATGCATCCTCGCCGCCTTCAGGGGGCGCTGAATCATCACTAATTCCACCTAGGGCACTGGTGATGGGAGACTTGTCAAAAATAGGGGGAGGGGAACTTGTGAGCGAGCTAGATGGTTCGGATGGTGTTCGTCGGAAATGAGCTTCTGCAAAACGCGATGCTGCACTCATAGGGGGTGACACAACATCTTCTGATCGCTTCGTGTGCAACTCAGAAACCTTGCGTCTGTAGACCGGTCTCGTGTCGTCTGTCGAACGTGTAGTAGATGCATACGACAGCGAACCAGAACTTGAGGAAGGTGCGAAATCCTCCTGTTCAGCCCTGTTAGCCTTACGAATGTAGATCATCTTGGCGATTTCCGTCAGCGTCACGGAAACGTGGCTCGCGGCTGCGTCCAACAGGCTCACGGGAGACATGCCTGATGAGGTAGCATGCGTCTTAGATGCGGCTACAAGGTTTGTCAGCGTGGCCTCGGCGCGCTCGCGGAGCGAGCGCAGGAGCTCGACGTCGACGTCGGCGCGAGGTGGGCGTTGTTCGTATGCACGGACGTCATCGGCGATGGCGGTAGTAGACGTCACGACGGCTTTCATTGGCACTAGAACGCGCGTCGGAGCGCTGGAACGTCCAGCTGTCAAAAGACTGTCAATGGCAGACACAAAGGCAGTGACATGGATATCAAGGAGTCCCCCATCAGGAGCCATCGGCAGCTGGTCTTCCATCTTGGGTGCCTGTATGAAAAGCTGGGATGTTGCTGATCAACAAAATATCAGATAACGATGACTTGCAAGCAGAAGAATATATTTGCAGACCTTTAACACTTCTGAGCTCGGTTTTGGCTTGTTCGTACTTGCGCTTGTATTCCTTGAGCTGGCTGTCCAGATCACGAATGACAATAAGGTCTGAATCCTTGGCAGTCATCAACTCATCATTCCTGCGCGACAGATCATTGAGTTCAGTCATCAAGCCCTCCAAATCGGCGCGTAGCTGCTCAATGATCTCGCTATTGTCCTGAAAAAGACGTCAAATTTAAGTCGATTTCAAAGTTCAGACGTACAATCCCCACGCCAGAATTGCGCTCTTCTTCAAGGCGCTCACAGCGATCTCGGAGTATCTGCAATTCTTCCTCGTCGGCCTGGGCTCGTCGTGTCTCGCGTTCCTTTTCTCTCCCCCGGAGGTCCCGAAGATCGTCTAGCTCCCCTTGCAGCGCCCTCATGATAGATCCCTGCTCTTCGGCACGCTGCAGGCTTAACTCAGCGACTGCCAAGAGAAAATGTCCTCAGAACTTGCCTTTCGAAAGTCCTCCAGCTCCTCTTCCAACCGCCGCATCGTCTGTTGCGTGCCCAACCCCCGTTGCTCGAGGTCTCGTTCAAGACTTGTGATCCGACTCTGCATTGTTGCGATCTTGAACTCGTAGTCTCGCCTCAACCTCTCCTGTTCATCGCCTATTACACTTGTCTGACCACCGGCCACCTTCGGCCCGCCGATGGACCGATCGGACGTCACCGACGTGCGCCCCAAAGAAACTTTATCATACTCGTCGCTCCGAACGTCCCCTGTATCGTCGTCTTCCGATTGCACGCTCCTCAGCCGCGCGCTGAGCCCATTTAACCCGCCAAGAGTAGCCCGCTGGTCCCAGTGCTCATGCTCGCCGTCTGTCGTATCCACCTCCCCGACGCCCTCACGCGTATCGATCGCCGTCCCAGAGCTCTCCCGCATCTCCCGGCCGTATGGCACCTCGATGTCTTCTTCTGCGATCGTACTTTTGTTCGGGATCACCATCCCGCTCGTTGCAGTTGCACTCTGTGCATTCGTCGTTCCTGTTGAGTCACTACGGATGCTCGCGGCGCTTGGTCTTCGCCCAAAATCCGCTCCATGGTCCTTGGAGGTCTGTTGTCGCGATGTAAAAGCGTCTTCGCTCCGCATAGCTTCATCCTCACGTGTGCTACCCCGATCTTCGGATGACCGTCCTAGGCGAGTAGTATGTGGGAGGATGGGTATGTCGGACCGCGGGGAAATGTGGAATTCGGGTGAGGGCACGTCGTCATATGCTGATGCAGGAGACGATATCCCTGGATTTTCCGACTGGCACAAATTTAGCACAAACTAGACAATGCTGCAACTCCCTTACTTCTGTAAATTCCGGATATCTCCTCATTATTTCAAAGTAGACATCGCTACAAAGGTCTTCAAACTTGGCACTGGGAAGGGTTGCCAGTTTCTGGCGTGCCTGATTTCGCTTCGGATGAAACTCATCGCGAACTGGAAGGAAGGGGACTGGAAATGCGACTTGGTGTCAGATGAGACACTACGTTCAGATGAGATGCTACGTTCAGGTGACGCACCATCGTTCTCGGAAGTATTCCTTCGTCGCCGAACGAGCTCGTCGTACACGTCAGTCGATAGTTCATGGAACTGCTGTTTTGTAAGATTGGTCAATTTGGAGCGTGCGTGCGCTCGCGACTCCTGCGGACCTGGAGACACACAGTATCAGTAGAAACGAAGGTGGAATTCAAGTGAAATCACCTTTCGCAAGATAGGATACTAGAAAACTGGCCAACTCATCAAAGTGTGTGCGTGCTGTTGCCTTCGGTACGGATGGCAACGCCGGGACGCTGCCTTTATCTCTGATCGGGCGATATGACTCTGTGCGGTAGTTAGAGATCCCAGAAAAGGTGGTAGGTGTGGGAGAGGTGGTCCGTGAGGAGCGTGACTTGTTCATGGTGCGAGTTGGGTGACTTGGTGGTGGTGGTGGTGGTGGTGGTCAGAGACATGCAGCGCAAACGCTGTGGCTGGTGGGCTTGCAGTGCAGAGAAGGACTTTCGCAATGCCCCAACCTCATTGCATTCTTAGTGCCACGTGAGTCACTCCTCATAATAAACCTTGATGACCACTATGACATGCACATGCATTATTCAAAAAGCTAAGTAAACGAATTGGTCTTCGACTTCACCGCAGCAACATGTTCAAATTCTGGCATCGGCGCGAATTTCTCTCCACCCCTACTGGTATGAGCTATTCACCACCGCATCGGTTATAAGCTCAAGCGCTTAGCTCACTGCGGGTGAGGTAAGTAGTCGATAGACGACTAAGTCATTGTGACGACCATCACTGGTTCAACAGATGTTTGCAAATTTAGCGCTGCAAGCAGGTTGAAAAATTGGCATATACGAAAAATCAATCGGACATAAATGAATAGAGTTATGCTAGATGGCGCTCAAATTCTGAATCTCACGGGTGATAGGATTGAATGGCGCAAATTGCCAGCATCTTGAGAAGGAACCGTTATGGAGAAGTCAATAGATGCATACAAGAAAAATGAACGTACCCTGGATGACTGAGGATGAGAGATGGGATCATCGCAATGCCATCCTCGTGGATATTGGGCCAATGAGCAGAGGTGGCACAATCATGATGAGACAAAATAAAAGGTAGCAGGAAGGTCATGTCCGAGCGTTCACTACTACGACTGACACTGGCTTTCGTGGCTTCAGTATTTGAACATTGAGGAAACTAAGAAAGAGTTTTGTACCTGCAATCAATTCAAGGAGGTCCGAGTGGGATATAATCGGGCTGAGCATTGCGGGAGTTAACGACTTGATTTGTACTTGCATCATTGCAACCAGCGCGGGTCCAAATGAGAGTCTGTCGCATAGAGTATTCGAACAGTAAGTAGATTCTTCCTGCACAAGTGAGAAGCGCGAAAAGAAGGATAGTGGGACAATACCTTAATCCAGTCCGATACCGAACTCAATAACGAAGCTATGGATTCCCTGACAGCCTTAGTATCAGGATTGGTTTTCACTGTGGTGATTTCTGCCAGGACATTTGTAGAGAAAAAAGTGGCGTCCTCTTCGAGATGTAAATTTATATGCATGAGGAGTGAGCACACATAGTCGAGGAAAGACGGGAGAGCGGGGTGGCCTGTGGTAATAAGAGGCACACATGCATGAATACGATTCAGACCACGGATGAAGGTGTTCTTCATGAGTGCCATCAAATAAGGCAAAGCATGCCGTGCGTCGATATTTTCAAGGTCGTCCGGGATAGAGGGGAGAAGGGGAAGAGGATATGTGAGTGAAGGGGTCATGCTGGTGCATGAACTGAGGAAGGGTGTTACATATCTTTTATATAGGCGGGGATGGGCTACATGTCGTGAACATGTCAGATAGAGTGTGGTCCACGTGCCCTCTCCATTAACAAAGGATCCACAGCAACGTTGACAACTTGAAATGCCATCATGGATGTCCTTTTGTCGCCGCCCCTGGCGGCGGTCCTTTGAAACCTAAGGCCTAACCTACCGGCTCGATAATTCTGCATCATCGTTTTACAATTTCGTGACACCAAAGTACAAAATCTCCCACACCATTTTTCAAAGGAAGTATCCCGCGCGGTTCTTGTGAGTGCTCTTTGTCTGTGGAGTGATACTTATAAGTTACACGACTGCAACACATCAACTTTTCATATCGGAAAAAATGGTAAGGATAGAGGATGAGTTCTGATGCTGCTGCAAGGCATTTTGCAACTCTGGACGGATTTGAAATTCTGGTCTAATGATAGTACTATCTATGTCAAATTGGTTCATCCAGTCCCTTGCCCAAGCGTATTAGAACAATTCGAATATCTCTATTGTCTTCGCTGGTCTCCAAATTAGTGATGATCCCGATTCTTCCCCCGCCATAACAAACACACAGTCGATTGACCCGTGTACATACAATAGGTTCAAACAAAAAGGGAAATACATAGATGAATATACATTGCATAGATTGTCACTCATTCACATTCCTTACCCTCCCTACACACGGGTTTCTGCACAAAGAAATCCTCATCGCTCACCATCTCTATTTTGTGTCTGCAATAATGGAGTTCAGATCTACGACAACCATTCATAAAAATACTCACCGTTCCTTCAAATGCGAACGAAGCGCATTGAAGTCCATCGGCCTAAACCTCCTCTTCTTGTTTCTGTGTCGTTTCCTCATGTCCCCATTTTGTGGTGTATTTGCAGCAAGTTCGACCCTAGAGACCTGTTCCTCTCCATTCACACCTGGTTCGCCCGCCGGAATACAATGATGGCACCGATAAATTGCTTCGCTCCTCCTCCCTCTCGCCTTGAAACTTGTATCCATAAGTTCTGCAGACAAACCCGACTTGAAGGCATGTTCTGGCACTTCTCCTTCTGGTAGTATAGCCAATTGCATATCATTATGCCGGTGAGAATGGCCAATCTACACGTTGCATGAATGGTATGGTGCCCAAATAGAGATACAAAGTTACATACGAATGTGGAGAAATCCATCACGATGTATGCGTGTTCGCAGGAAAGACACTGAATGCGCGCTCCGAGTGCCTTGACTGTGTCACGTGCGTTCGCATCCTCATCGGTGATTCCGACAAGCGTCAGGAGGCGTGCGATTGCATTTGAGGCCTGTCATATCCTTTGAACTGAAAGGCCCCGTAAAATAGATCGGATCACGTACCTTGTCATCTTTCACAAACAAATCAACATCCCAATCTACTGGCTTCTGGACTTTCTTATCATGATTGCGGCATTCATGTGCACAGGCACCAGGAAAATCAAGACATCCTTCCGTCTCATACCGCTTCGATACCTTTCCACATCTCTGGCACCTAAATCGTGCGGTGATCCTGTCTAGTGGATGCAGTTTGGTCTTGCTCGCACTCTTCCACTGGGGAAAGCCCAGTAGTTCAGACAACTTTTCCCGTGCAGGCTCCATCCACTTCTTCAAATCAGCTATAACAAGTTCTGAGACCAGGCCGGACTTCTTCAGATCTAATGCAAGGTCCCTGGAATTGGGCCTTGGACCACTCACGCTCCCCTGCACAGTCTTCATCACAGGGAGTTTCCGAAACTCGGAGAGTGATGGGACAACTGTTCCAGCGGAGCGTAGGCGATTATAGTATTGTTCAACATCGTCGCGACGTTGGCGGTAAGATGCTTCATTTTGTCTATTTTGACGATGTTCTTGCATTTTCAGGAGCTGGGCTTCAACAAGCGGTTTGATTAGAAGGAAATCTGAATGAATAACAGTATATTGAACCCATATTTGGAAGGTATGAACGCGTCCACGCACCGCATAGTGTCACTTCCTCAAGCATAGAAGTCTTGCGCTTGTGCAATGAAACATATGATTCGCAGTTGAGTAAATCATGGACATTCCAGCCTTCCTGGCTAGCTAGTGCTTTCGCCCTAGACTCCATCGTTCGCCTCTTATATGATCAAAAATTATTAGCACTTACCACGCTTCATTCTTACCCTTAATGGTGCAATGCAACACACCATAAGAGCACTTCCATTCCTGTAACGCAACTGCAAGCTTAATGCTAGTCAGTTTGGGCTCATATCCTGAGAAAGAGACACACCTCCATGAATTTCGGAAATTTCGTAATTTGGTCAGCACAGGCCTAAGTAACAACATCAGGGAATGCCTGGCATTGAAAAGCTGTCATTATCCAACCTTCCGTAGCCCCTCAGACGATGCCGGAGCCGAGAACGCTGCGTGATTAGCCCGAAAAAGCGCCCAGTCCGACTTTCTCATCAGGACGGGAGTCTCGGGCCCTACGACTTGACGTTAGTCACTCGAAGTCTCAGATAAAGTGCACAGAACCTACATGAGACATTATTGTTTGATGTTGATGCTGGAAAGTTGTAGTCAAATATGAAAATTCTAAAATGGAATTCAGTACCAAAGCAACGGGAGGACTCAACATAGGGAATCCATATAGCATCGCGTGCTCGACTTTGGAAAATAGATGTAACATCCACAAGGTGTTCCCTGCGGAAACATAGTTAAATAATAATATTTGTCACTGAGTTGAATCACGTTGCACACTATGAAGTTCTTCCTGCAACGCGGCTGTCATAACACAATAACTGGACTTAGCGGGGATGGCGAAAATGGAAAGTTCACACTTACGTCACGACACAAGCGAATCCGTGCAGCAAAGCTCACAAAGAATTCATTCGTGGTTCTCTTACACATCTGCATAGACAAATTAACATCAACACGCGCTCATGGGGATGATTTTTGCTCACTTCACAATTTCCTCCATCATATACAAATGCCGCATATGCCGCCTCGCTAAAATTTGAGGTGGGATCAGGCAGGGCAAAAGGCAAGCACTTCTTTCGAACAGTACGCCAGATAAAGTCGGCAGCAGGATTGCAGACAAGAGTCGAGCAGAAAAACTTAGATATCCGAGCAACAGCCAAGATATCTCGAGGAGAATTTGTTTGCATCAATATTTCTGCTAGGAGTTCGAGTGGGAGCGTCGGGAAAAGGCTTTGCCGTGATGCACTTTCAGATTCTGGGAGGCATGTGGATAAAGAAGTACGAGGTTTATTCTTTGGTGGGACATTGGACGGTGGACAATGATCGATGCCTCCGGACGACATTATGGATCACCACTAAAACCTCCTTGTCGTGATATGCCCTTATTCAAACTACAATATTGGCTGAATCATCATTTTAATTTTTCGCTGTCACGTGTGGTGACTAATTGTGACATCGTGTGACCCCGCAGATAAGCGTGATATTTACAGCCTTACTATGTATCTAAGGTAGACTGCAGTCAGGACTCACTTGATCACATGATCAAACCGTGACAAAAGTGCCAGAATCGCATCTCACCC
>CAKNEV010000413.1:0-21529 GCA_930272055.1 Rhizopogon roseolus | reverse complement strand
TTTCTTTGTCTATTTCACCCAGTACGCGTAATTTCTCGACCAAAATCAAAAGAAGTAAACTGGAATAGAGTATGAACGCAGACAAGAGGACACGTTCGCAATGCCTATTTGTCACGTGTCCTTATCCTACTACGTCATGGGAAAAAAGAGGGTGGGAAAAAGAATTCCAAGGTGACAGAATACCTTGCAAGCAAGGGAATCACTATATAATTAGTCATATAACTTGCCATTCATACTGTACAGACACACTGTAGTTTAGTGCTTATGTAATATACATACTAGTTTAGTGCTTATGTAATACTTCTTGATTCTCTCTGCATACAGGTCACATCGGGTCACAGTCACAACCTAATCTAAAGTTATCAAAGTTCTACCGGCAACATTAACGTTAAAGCAGCGCGGACAGAGCGCTTGTTATGATAAGCACTTGCCGTAAACCAGTTAAAGAACTGCGTGCACGGCGTGGAGATGGAGATACGGCGCCTTCCTTATTTTTCATACTTCAACTGGCCTTAAATTTGTCATGGGCCTGGTCAATAGGATTATCGAATGTCTTGAGGTCACTCATCAGCCCAATCTCACACTTACAGAACAACTCACTGCTGTGAATATCCATTACGGTATCGTCCTTTTACCATATGCTAACTTCCATAGAATGAAGATTTGCTGCCTGTCGAGCCAGAGAACAGAACATGGCGTGGATACAACTATGTTGCATTCTGGGTAGCAGACATGTTTAACATCAATACTTGGATGATCGTGTCGTACGTTCGCCATCGTTATTTTTTTTTCGTCCGTGTTCAATTTTCCAAGGTCCATGATCCAACTAGGAATGTCATGGTGGCAAGCCTGGGTTTGCGTAATACTGGGTTATGGCCTTGCAACGCCATTTATTGTCCTAAATGCACGTCCTGGTGCCGTGTTCCATGTGACGTACCCGATCGTGAACCGCACGAGCTTTGGCATGTTTGGCAGCCTGTGGTGTATCTTTAATCGCGCTGCTATGGCATGGTATGTGTTCCTTGCTTCAGTGTGAATGTCCGAGCTGAGAATTGCAGCATATGGTACGGTGTCCAGGCAAGTATCGGGGGTTCTTGTGTGCTGGTAATGCTCAGAGCAATGTGGCCCAGTATTAATGACCTCCGTGCGTTACATCATTCCTTGTGGCATTTGCATCCAACTGAGGGCTAGCCAATAGCAAATTCGATGCCCGAGTCCTCTGGAACGAATACTCGAGATTTCCTGTGCTTCTTCCTCTTCTGGCTCATTTCACTGCCACTCATTTGGTTCCCTGTACACAAGATGTAAGTACGCCCATCCCTCCTTTTGGGGCCATCACGAAACCTTCTTCAGTCGCCATTTCTTCGTTGTGAAGACAATCATGATGCCCATAGCCGCGATCGCATTCCTCGCCTGGTGCATCGTGAAAGCTCATGGGATCGGTCCGATCGTGCACCAACCTTCCACGCTGCGTGGCTCCAAACTGGGCTGGGCCATGGTGATCAGCTCCATGTCGTGCATCAGCAACATGGCAACGATTGTTACAAATGCACCAGATTTTGCATCTCGCGCGCACACCCCATCAGCTGCACTCTACCCGCAAGTATTTGCGCCCCCTCTAACCTCGGCCATCGTATCTTTGATTGGAATTCTTGTGAGTTCATCATCACAGGCAATCTACGGGGAAGCCATCTGGTCGCCCGTTGAGCTTTTGGGAAGATTTTTGGATGATGATCCGTCGGCTGCTACAAGATTTGGGGTGCGTAATTTTGATGTGCGAGGTGTTGGACAATATATCTAAAGTGTTACATCTTCTGTTTTGCAGGTATGGTTTATTTCGGTGTCATTCATCGTTGCACAGGTAGTTTTTTTTGCCTTTCGGTGACAGTCGTGATCTGATACTTCCTGCTCCCAGATTGGGTGCGTTTGAATGACTACTGAGCTAAATGACCCGGACGGTTGCCTAAGCTAACGTTCGTCCCAAGCACGAACATCTCCGCAAACTCGGTGTCGGCAGGATGTGATCTGACTGCACTTTTGCCTCGTTTTATTGTACGTATTCTCTGCTTTATGGAGATGACCCAGATACTTAAGATCTGAGCGCAGAATATACGACGTGGCGGGTATATCGCTGCCGCCGTCGGTCTATCCATGTGCCCATGGAATCTCCTCAAGAGCAGTAATGAGTTTACCTCTTATCTATCTGCATATTCTGTATTCCTAAGTTCCATCGCTGGTGTGATGGTAAGTGCCCAATTTCGTATGGATTTTTCTGACACCTGAGCGAATCGCTGTAGGTGACGGAATACTACGTTATTCGCAAGGGTCATTATAATGTCAAAGATCTTTACATTACTGGGGAGGGTAGTTGGTACTGGTACACGTACGGGATCAACTTCCGGTGAGACTCCCAAGATTCGAAATATTTGAGATTCTGACGAGTGAATTCAAGGGCATACGCTGCATATATCGCTGGGATCCTTATAAACGTCGTCGGTTTCGCTGGAGCCAGTGAGTTGGTCCTACCTTGCGATACACAGATACTGAGTTATTGCCGCTAGCCGGGCGTGAAGTTCCCCTTGCAGCTACTAGGATATATGAATTATCGTTCTTTACAGGATTTGGGGTTTCTGCAGTCATCTATTGGATGCTGAATCGTTTCTTCCCAGTGGTTGGTGCGGCAGACACGTTCGAGGAAATCGATGTTTCTGGTTATGATGCATTCAGGGCTGATGATTCGAGGGACACAGATTCCAAGGACGGGGCATCAGAAACCGTAAGCGAAAGATAACGGTTGTGATATGCGTAGGTTATATAAATGTACCTTAAGTGTCAATGAATTATGAAGGATGAGGAAAATGGTATCAATCATCACACATAGGTATGTAAGTCTTGGCCGAAAATAGCTTGGGTGATGATGTCATGATATAGTTGACAGGGACCTGCAGTGCAACCCGCTCTCATTTGCCACACCATTACTACTGGAAACACAATGTCGTCCGGAGGCACACAATCACCACCTCTTGAAGCTACAAACTCCCATAAGACTATGGGAGTTTCTTGCATCGATGGTAGTGTCTCAGAGCCGATGTTAGATGCGGAACAACGAAAGAGTGCGTAATGCCAGAACGATTGTTGATTTAATACCTCCTCAAACTTGAGTATTTTAGCTTACTTTGCTGAGCCTGAGCTGGTGAGTTTATTCCCAAGGAAGCAGCGGAGAAGGATGTACATATCAATTCATCTCTTCAGCAGAGCGAGCACAAACGAGCGAATGAGACAGGAAAGGAGCAGACAAAGGAATATATGAAGGGCAAACGGGATTAGTTGATATTAACAGTCACCAGAATGCGCGAAAAGTTCATGCGTCCTCTAATGTACTAACAGCGCTACGCGTAACGAATTTACTTGCTGCTACTGGTTAGATACTCCTCCCACCATTGTCTGAATCCTGAACATTGCAAGGGAAGAAATTTCTCTGTTTCAGCGGTAGAGAGGTGGCAATTGTAAGGGCGTGCTGTAGCACCGGCGCCGGTTGGGGGTGTGGAGACAGGCTTGATATGACTCATGTCATCCAGACCAATGATGTCCGCAAAGATTTTGCACATCTGATACTTTGTAAACGACTCATTCGCCGAGTAATGGAGAATGGGTGGTAGAGCGTCAACCTCGATAGCTGCCAAATCTTGTATTTCGATGATAAGGGTTCCTCAACGGGGATGGGTGCGTACCTGTTAAGCGGACCAAAAATGATGCGATATCCAGCACGTTCGTAGGATACCTGATTGCGTAGTCATCCATGTTAACCTCCTTTGATTGGTCTCGGACGATATCAACGAGAATATTGACAGCCGAGTCTGCATTGTTAGGCGCGGGACCGTACCTAGGCGTGTGCAAATTTAGAGGAAAATTGAAGTGATGTGACAGGATGACTTACAACACCGGGACTCTCAGGACGACAACCTTGGCGCCTTGCTGGAGAGCTTCTAGCACAGCATTCTCTCCATCGCGTTTAGTCTGACCGTAATACTGAAGTGGATTAGTAGGCGACTCAGGTGTGTATCCGCCAGGCGGTGGAGACCTTCCATCGAAGACATAGTCTATCATACTTGGATGGTAGTAGGTTCGTAATGGTCGCCGTGTCGTACTCACCAGTGGAAATATACACAAGCGTAAAGTTGAGAGTCCCTGCGAGCTCAGCAAGGTGTCCTGGCACCCCGACGTTCAGCTAGATAAGTGTCATCAGATGGGTCATTAGTAACATATTCCTAGTGACTCTTACTAGTTGCGTTCCGGCTAGGTCCTGAAGTTATAATCGAGGGATCGGCCAATGCAACGAATACATTTAAACATACATACCTTCTCGGCAACGTCAGGTCGTCTTTCGGCAGCGCAATGAATGACCCCTTCCGAGTCATGGTAAGTTAAGACCTCAGGCTACGGAAACCAACTTGGATCACACGCACAGCTGGGTTTGATTTCCTCTAACTTCTGTTTGGTCGCCTCCTTGTCTGTCAAGTCTAGTTGCACAAGGTGGCTGGCGGGGCTCGTATTCTTCAAGCCCACAACCTCGTATCGCAGCGCTCTCACGAATGCTCTGTGAACCGCGGTGCCGAGTACACCGGATGCTCCTGTGTGATCATGCTTCAGTAACGTTATGAAACGGGAATGGACGTCTACCTGTGACCACGATCCTGTCCGAACCTGTCATGAGAGTATGTATACCTGATTACCTTGTAGATTGTCAAAGCCCAAGATCTGTAGGCCAGGCGACATTACTCAGCAAGTCACACACTGGTGAGCATCGTGTACAACTTCTAATATACCAATGAGCTCTTCTGATTCGAGGAAAACGCGAACACGACAACGTTCCAATAAGCCGATGTCCACATTTTCCTGCTATCAGGATCTGACTCTCTTCAAGATTGGGTTGATTCTGAGTGCAAATCCAGTGCTAGACGGTTAGAAATTCGAAGACGACCTTTACCAAGCGCGGGGGAAACTCTCGTTGCTGTCTGCAACATAGACAATTCTAGTCTTCCGTAGCCAGACTCTCAAAAGAAGGAAGACAGCCGCCCCCTCTTCTTAAGGGACGATCCCGTAATCAGAAACCATAAGTCAGAAGGAAGATTGACATTGTATATACCTGTAGGCTGAACCACACCCACCAGATATGTTTGGTTCACAACGAAAATAATAGATATGTACGATATATCTCTTAAGTCGTAAGGTAGGGGGCAAATTTCCGCGGAACTAGTTATTTAATTCCATGGAATTGCGAGTGAGAGAGGACAAGTATACGATACGCGTAGCGAGGGACATGAGGAACAGGACGACAGGAAGTATGTCACGCGTACCAATGGCCGCGCGGGAAATATTAATTCATTACATAAGTCAAGGTTGACCTACATAGTACTCCCGTGAGAATTAGTTTGAATGTTTTTGCTCAACATTCACAGCGCGCAAAGCCACATGTTTGGCCATAAAACATACAAAGAACATGTACAATGAATTACCAATTTCGCTAAATATTTAGTATGAATTGTCAAAATAGCAATTTATTATACATGTTTTTGGTATGTTTTGTGGCCAAACCTCTGGATTTGCGCGCTGTGATTGTAATCTTTTATGACTCGCATAGTCTTCTGCACCTCACTGTCCCTTTAGTATACTGACTTTATAGGTCGTTTCCTATCATCTGTGACCATGCCGTCCATTGTATATCTATTTGGCACCACTCCTGGCTTGGTTCCTATGTCATCCTCACCCCTATAGTTTTGACTGTCTCAAGTGACTATAATAGACGACTATCCAAAGCCAAGTACTATGCTCTGTACCCTTCAAGTCATGAGCACCTATCTTCATCTTAATATCTCCTCCTTATGTCTGGTCGCATTTTTGCCTCCATGTTGTCCCCTATTCAGTCAATGGCAATGGCTGCATGTACTCTCCCTTTCCTCCCAGAAAGCTTTCTCCAGTACCCAGGGTCATTTCTCTGCACCTATTTGTATCTACAATTATTCTTATGATAAAATGCAGCGTTTTCGACCAAGAGGTAATATGGTATGTGCCCTTTATGAGGTACACATGTAGCCGTCATATATTCATGTGCACTTAATCTGCACATATACAGTGAAATCAACCTTATTACATAAATAAGGTATTGGACGGAAATGTATTGAATTACATAATGGAAAACTTTGAGCTCGCTGCTGCGACCGCGAAGTACGATCGGTTTCGGTAGCGGCGCGATAACTAATTCTCACGAGAGTCGCTTCCTTGCGAGACGGGAAATTCCACCGGGACTGGCATCATAATGAACCGAGAGGGCTCAACGGAATCGCTGTCTCTGTCCCAACATGAAGTTCATCAGAATTTGATCGGAGCAAACCGAATTCAGTCGCGGGGAGGTTAAGGGAGCCCAGTTTCTAACCCTCGTCGCAAATTGGAGGTGGCCCAGGCTTCTAAATAGGCCTCAGGAACTCTCAGGAACCGTTGTCCCTCTGTATTGCTCTAGATCGCTGGGGACCTTTAAACGGCGGCAGTCATAGCCACTACGCTGTGGCACATCATGGCACCTCAGTTTTGTAGGTTGTGGTCCTTCATATTATCGCAGGAATATCTGAAAACAAGTTATCTTTCCTAGCCGCAATGAGCAGGCTGAGCTTGTGAAAATTCAGCGATTTTCTTCGCATGGCTACAGAGGCGTTGAATCAAATCAGGCAATACTGACGCGTTACTATGCAGCGATCTCCTACATAAACCCTGCTTCTCTGTCAATCAGAATTAGACTTTTGTACGGCAAGGGTTCAAGGATCAAGCATATATGAGGAATGATGCTCACTGCGTTCCAAGAGTGACCCTTTTTCGTTCTCTCCCACTGTTCACCTTGCATGCCTCAGGATGACATTGCCCCTTAAACCTCGCCTTCGGCTCGACTTTGGTGCATTACCACCGCCCTCGAGCTTCGTGCAGGCCACGCGGCTCGACGGTCGACCTCAATCTGCGTCATCGCATGTATCTAACTTTCGGTGAGTATAATCATTGCGATTTGAACTATGATTATTTATCGATGCGCACACGAACAGCTCATTACTTCTGGATATGCAACTATATAGCCCCTCTATTAAAATGGTGAAGCAGTCCGTGCTTGATGGCATGACGTCTTGTCCAGTGTTCGGAGATCATGACAAAGTCGAAGGCAAAATCATGTTAGACCCTACCTGTTCACAAAATGGTCGGCTGGCGATATCTGTAAGATTCTGTGATGCAGTCACTCATGGCAGTCTAATAACGTCTTCTTAGATCGAAGGCACGTTCGAATACGTCTCCGTAAATGAACAGTTGGACGCAAACGACGAGTTTGCTCAAGGGCCTATCATTTCGAAACACAAGAACATATTTTTATCATCCTCTGTCATCATTCCCATGTCACCTATTCCTGACCCCCGTTCCGCCTTCAGAGTACGGAAGCGCACCAGTCGCTCGAATGTGAATAGCCCCGCGTCTAGATCATGTGAATTCAGCTTCGAAATTCCTCGGGGCAGTCGACCGGGGGAAGAGATGCCTCCTACATTCTCTTTGATGCCTGGCGCTCAGGGACAAGGCGGGCTCTCTGTTTTAGAGAAGGCCGAAGTGTCATACCGCATTACTGCAGTATGGGAGCCCTTGGACATATCGGAGAACCGAGGGGTGTGCGTTATCATTTGCCACCATCTGGGGTTGGATGCTTACCGCCCAGTTTACTTTAGGCTGGAGGTCCCTATTCTTTTTCATCCGGATACAGAATTTCAGTCCATGGACGGTTCCAAAATTGAGCCAGAATTTTGGCTGGAAATGCCTCTGATTCCAGAACGGTCTATTCCATTCCATTGCGCGGTAGGTTAATGCATGACGAATGTGTACGTGTATCTCATGGACAAGAATTCATAAATTCACAGGTCACTCTCCCTCGCCCGCGGACATTCTCTCGATGTAGCTCTGTCCCGTACTTTGTTGTATTTTCAACGACACCTCGATGCTCTGATCTTACCAGAGAAATCGCTGCCGATGCCACCATTGCTGTCTCCCTGATTCGTACAATTATCATAAATGCCCAGATACCTCACACTCCTCTCGACAGCAGCGACGATTCGGACGCTTCATCGGGGTATTCTCTGACGCCACGTACCAAGCTTTTAAAGCGGGCGCCGAAGTCAAACGTAGTCCGTTTACCAAAGACTCCCGAGGAGCCGTTTTCAGCCGCGGTCAGGTACAAGCCATTGCCTGAATTACCGCAAGCCCCCTTCTCGGAAACTCGCACTTTAAAAACACAAGTGCACATTGGATTTCCAAAGCGGCCCCGACACTCCAGTTATTCTAAAAGTATGCCTGACGGCCTTTATAAAGGCAAGATCCAGCTGCCAAAAGATATGCTACCAGGAGTCGATTGGCCTGGTGTGAGCGTCAAAGTGAGTCTCCTCTAACAACGGCACGTTTGGCATCTGACTGAATGGTCTCAGTATTATTTGGACGTCACTGTTCTATTCGGGCAGGACGCTGTAAGGGCTCGTGTTCCCATTCGAGTTCTCTAAGGCATTCTCAACTTGATCTCCTTCGTTCGTTCGCTTGCGAATTTTCTTTATAAGATTGTCCAGCTTTCCATTATCCCATCCTTTGGTCCTTTTCATTATGATTATCTGTCACTTAATTGTATTCCTATCACAAACATTATACAGCTATCCTTGTATAAACTGTATTAGTAGTTACATATATAGTGTACGCCAGACCTACATGTGACATAGAGGCTAAGTGAAGTGACAGCTAGTAGGAGTGCTGGCCACATTTCTTCAATTGAACACCTTGGAAGTCTGAGACATTCTGGACCAGAGGCTTATTCTCAAGAAGTACTTAGTCAGTTACTCAATTGATAGCACAACTGTTCAGTGACAAGGACCATTTGCATCGACAGCCGTTTGGTGTGGCAGCAAGGGCAGTGGTACCGTGGCTACTAGCATCTGGCTGGAAGTTCGACCGCTCCGAGAACTCTCATAATCTTCGTGATCCCGCTCACTTCAGTACCACGAGATGGACACCATACAACACCCATCAGCAACATGGGAAGCAGCCTCAAGCGGTAGCGTGTTTTACAGGCGCCAGCAGCTGTACATGCTACATGGAAAGCTCCCCAACCTTGATGACTACTTGATCGCCGGGTGCAGGAATGGTGGACCGATAGGTGTGTTTCCCATTCTACTATCCAGAACTTACAAGCTGACGAGCGACCTAGCTTTTATGAG
Source organism: Rhizopogon roseolus (assembly GCA_930272055.1). Lineage (NCBI taxonomy): Eukaryota > Fungi > Basidiomycota > Agaricomycetes > Boletales > Rhizopogonaceae > Rhizopogon > Rhizopogon roseolus. The sequence goes on along the minus strand of CAKNEV010000413.1, from coordinate 12,251 downwards.
AGATGCTTCAAAGCTAGTTGCGCTGGGTAGCGGCAGACCTTCATTTTCGAAGTCTCAGATCCAGGTGTATTCATCCGCCGGAGAGGGCTTGCTACTGTTCAGTGTGGATATTCTACATTAACTACAGAGCTCAATGGGAAGCTAACTCGCGTTTGTGACAGTGGGATCAAAATCGAATAGTGCGGTTCGGATGGACTTTCGATGAGCGACTCGTGGTTCTGAACGAGGAGGGCGTGTATCGTCTGTACGACCTGCAAGGCGACTATCAGCAGTTCTCGTTAGGAAGCGAGGCAGCGGAGTTGGGTATAATTGATGCTAGAATACACGAAAATGGATTGGTCGCCTTAACAGGCTCGTTGACTCTCCTGGAAGTGAAAGAGTGGGAAGGCGGGAGGCCACTGGCGCTTGCAACCCCTGGTATGTCATTATTATCTATACTGTGAGTCTGCCATGTATCGATTGTTCATTAGGGTTATCGGAGCCCCCACATGCATGGGCTGTTATACCTCCGGAACACTCGATATCGAGACATGTTGAGGTGCTACTCTCCGTGGATACTACTATCCTTGCTGTGGATAACGTGGAGAGCTTGGACCAACGCATATCTCGTGGACCATTCTTACATGTCTCTCCTTCGCCTAACGGCAAATTTCTTGCGCTGTTGACCTTCTCTGGAACTCTCTGGGTCGTTTCAGCGGACTTCCAACGTGAAATAGTTGTTCTAGACACAGCAACCGTGGGCCCCGAGGGACAGGTCAATCAAGTGGGATGGTGCGGCAATGATGCAGTCTTGGTGACTTGGAACGATCTTGTATTACTTGTTCTACCATCACGAAATGACTTGGCGGGAGAAACGCTGCGGTTTGTGACCTTCTTTCTTGTACATGTATTCCTGTAATACTGACTGACGGCATCAAAAGCTACCTGTATTTTGGCTCTACGTTTGTCGTCACAGAGTCCGACGGGGCCCGCATTATAGGGCAGGACGTTTGTGACTTCATCCAAAAGGTTCCTAGTAAGTTTACTGGTGCTTCTCGTTGCAATTGAATCCCACTGATCTGCTTGCAGCGTCTTCGGTATCCATATTCCGTCCAGGCTCAACATCATCATCTGCCATCCTCTTTGCTGCTTGGGAAAGTTTCTTACAACGATCACCCAAAGCCGACGAGAATATACGAAGCATTCGATCAGACCTTGCTGCGGCCGTGAATGAATGTATTGACGCTGCTGGTCATGAATGGGAGCCACATTGGCAACGAAAGCTGCTCAGTGCAAGTATATCGCCCCAGCTTACTCTTTCAATATCTAAATAGATACTACTATAGGCCGCGAAATTTGGATGGGGATTCCTAGACCTTTATAATCCTACCGATTTTATAGCTATGGGTCAAGCGTTGAAAGTTTTGAATGCTGTCCGTTTCTACGAAATCGCAATCCCTCTAACATACTCACAGTAGGTTCAATAATCGTTATCGGTGAATGTGACTAGAAGTTGATCCCCCGCAGGTATCAATATGTATCGCCGACGCATCTCATAAACCGTTTAACATCCCGAAATCTGCACCTTCTTGCTCTCCGTGTCTCCTCCTTCCTTTCTCTCAAGCCAGACGTTGTTCTCAAGCATTGGGCCAGTGCAAAGATCGGACGATCCAAGTCTTCATCAGCGGATGGCCAAGATGACGAAGTGTGCAGAATTATAGTGGACAAGTTTGAGAAGCTCGGGGGTGGAGAGGTGAGTTATGCAGATATTTCCCGGCGAGCATGGGAGGTAGGGAGGACAGGATTGGCTACCAAGGTAATGGTGTTTATTGTGATCGTTATTTATTCTGACAGATATTTCATCCAGTTGCTCGACCACGAAACTAGAGCCTCAGACCAAGTTCCATTACTATTAACTATGAAAGAGGACAAACTTGCTTTAATAAAAGCGGTCGATAGCGGCGATACTGATCTGGGTGAGTAGCACCTGCATCAGGCACTTCGAAACCTGACATGGTTATCAAGTGTATCACGTATTGCTGCATCTTTACAAGCGCCTTCCTCTTGGAACCTTCTTCAAATTGATCGAGGATGGCGGAGAGCAACTGGCACCTGCAAGCAAACTTCTTCAAGTTTATGCACGGGAGCAGAACCGGGAAATGCTACGAGACTTCTACTACAGTGACGATAGAAGAGTGGACAGTGCAATTTTGGCGCTTGATGAAGCAGCTCAGATGAATGTATGCACGATATCGTCCCGACTATTTGCAACTCACTGACAAGGTTACCCAGGACCCTCATGCGATGATGACAGCTGTGAACTCCGCAGAGAAGTTCTTTTCAGAGGACAAAGATCGTGCATTCGAGGCCAAGGTCGGTTTGATCTTTAGCTCTGTTTGTACTCAGTCCTGAACCTTCTTCTGTAGATGATGAACGAAAGTGTCCGCCTACTCGCACTCCAGCAGCAATATGAGAAGGACTCGGATGGCAAAATCAAGTTTTTCGGACAAAGCGTCTCGGAGACGATACGCACGTGTCTCATGAATGGCATGAGCAAGAAAGCCGACCGCGTAAAAAGCGAGTTCAAAGTTCCAGATAAACGGTTCATCAAAGTTGTGTTGTGTTCGAGACCCTTCAGCTCATGCCGCCTTTTATAGATTTTGGTATCTGAAACTGCATGCACTCACTGCTATGCGAGATTTTGACGCACTTGACGCATTTGCGCGTTCAAAGCGGAGTCCTATTGGCTATGAGGCATTCGTAAGACATCTTGTCGAAGCTGGTCACCTCAAGGAGGCGTCGTCATACGTCATACGATGTGATGCCCCGAGACGCGTAGAGCTTTATGTGCTGTGTAAAGACTGGCGTGCGGCGGGTAGGGAGTGCAAGGAACGTGGAGACAAAAAAGGGATGGAGTGCGTATTTTGGTTCTTACGTGCTGTATCTGGACTGATGCTGCCTGAAGACAACTCAGAAAGTCCTGCCCTAATTCCCTTATACAACGAGAGCTGGATCAGCTCGCAGCGTCTATGAAATGAACATGCTAATCCGGATTCGAGAACCACTACCTTTCGGGAGGTGTCAGGCTCGAGGTTCTACATAGGTTCATCTTGCCACATTTACTTGTGTATTGTTCCCTTGTTGCTATCCTATCCATTTCCCGATTTCTCAATACGGTTTTCTTCCCGGAATTGGTCCAGATACCATTTCTACCAGCAAAATCTTAACTCGCCAGACATGGGATTGTGGCAACCTCTCAGGAAGTATAAGAACGAACGTTAAAGAAACCTTTTTTCCAGTCATTCTGACATGTATTCTACACATACAATTACTACGGGCAGTGGTCATCTCACTACGTTAAATGAGTGAATGAAAGTTAACCTCAACAAATCGAAGTCAAGACGTAACTTCGATGTGACCTTGGAGTCAGTAACCGTGACTATGTGCAATGCAAAATTACAAATCAAAATTTGAAAACATTTACTCTCAGAGGTCGTTGCACCGCGTCGCCGCAATCTGATCGTGAAATTCAACCTCAATACTACAGCTCTGTTCACATCTCCCTATGCCGACAGGTAATGAAAAAGATTCTTCAGGAACAGTGGTGAACCATTGTTCGAGTTACATAGAGTCATGACGAGTTGGCATGTGCATGAGCATTGGCATGCCCGGGCCAACAATGTACTTTTCTGTCATTTAAATATTATCGCCTGAAGTTCACAGCAAGATGTAACATCTTGAAGCGACAATATGCATTTTGCAACTATATTTGCGTTCTCGTGCTGCAATCCAAAATATGTCAATGCCGGTGATCTGTAACTACTGTAGTTCCTGCCTACAATGTGTCCAGCGTGTGTCCTATAGTCCATTACCTCATACCAACAGCATCATGTCGCGCGGTCATGAAGTTCGGAGGCTCGCGACCCACATGAAAGCCTTTCTGAATACGTTGTCCAGATATCTTTCTTTTCCGCTGCGATTCGTGCATCGTCTGTTTCACAGCATTCTGCAGCTGTATTCTCGTGTACGGCTGCAACGCATATACGCCGGTGGACACCCAGACAGAGTTGCCGGCTTAAGCCAGCCTCCTGACATCCTCCCTCAGCACAGACACTCAGACAGAGTTGCTGGCTCAAGCCAGCCCACTGGTATTCACCACAATCAACTACATGTTCCCGTTTGTTCACTATCCGGGTCACCGTCCAATACATCCCTCCCATTGACAATGCCATTCCCCTCCGCTGCGCCATCGTCTACTCATCATGGTGCCCAGCAGGCAACCCCTGCCGACCCAGCTAAGAGTCCAACCTTCCAGCCATTTACGCCTTCCGAAGTGATACGATACGATAAACTTCCTACCATGTCACGGTGAGCTTCTTGCATTCCGAATGGTTTCTGATGCTTACGTGGTCACAGAAAGCCTATCAATAAATCACAAATGATTATGCCTTTAACGAGAGCCTATGATGAGTAAGTACTATATTTTCTTTGGATAAAATAAGTGATCATGTGGCGCAGCGTTCAAGGCGGCGGAAACTGGTCCGCCTGTATACACCCGGAAGGGGCGCTATATTTTCATGACACGCGCGTATGGACATTTCCATTGTAAGATGATGCGAACTCGGTGTTTAACTACTTGTAACAGGGTATCTATACCGATTCGAACTTGGAGACGCAAGAGCGTCGGGATAAGATAGACTCGTGTATAACTAAGCTCCTCGATCTTGCAGCGACGAAACACGGGTTGATACTGACCAATGATGCCAATATCGAGCTGGTGGTGCAGTTATTAAGGAACCCGAAGTCCAAGGGCCTGATATGCAAGTATTACTTCGTCGATCATCCCAACCGCCTGCTTTTTTGGGTCCATGAGCAACCTACAGAAAAGCTCTTTGACGGGGTTCTGAGGGTCGAGAAGATGAGCCATATCAGTACGCCCTCCTTCAATCATCTTGCCTTGATAGTTTCAAATTATATTTACAGAGTATGCTGTTGAACATCAGTACTGGCAAGTCTGTCATTTTGTATGTTTGCTTCTTCTGTCTGCGAAAGACTTCTGACGATAGTGATGACCAGAACATGATTACCAGCAGGGCGAGATCTAATTTCTTCCCTTTTAAGGTCGCACTGCGAGATGTATCCTAACATAGAACTAGATGGACCTGCATTACTCAAGGATCTAAAAGAAGTCGTTTTGCATGCTAGGGCTGGTGAGAGTTCTATATCTGAGTGTGTTCATGGAATATTGAAAGTAGTGTGTAGAAACCGTCACGACAGACCTGTCGCTTTCGCCCTTTGATGGTGATGAGTTATCGCAAATTTCGGACGTGATCAGCCAGCTTCAGGGCAAGCGAACAGCTCTTCGTGGTGGTGCAATTCTTTTTGATCATGAAACTAGATATCGAGGGCAAATATCAAGTCCATTCTATTTGTGTCATCGGTGAGTAACGTCGTTTTCTTGCCTTTCCCTCCGGTGATTGTTCTGCAGCCAGGTTTATGCGTTATTTCAGTAAGTTCCATTGTTCTCCGATACGTCGGATCTAAGGATTTCATCAGCTCGAGCTAAATTTTTCAACTTTTACGGACTCCCTGCTGCCCGTCTGGATGCGGACCAGTCTATCTACGTCAAGGAGGAGAGGAGCAAGCTAATATCAGTTCTCTCGTGGGGCTTTAATATCGCACTGCTCGGGGCGCCGGAATCGCACATGACCGAGCTCCGACGAGTCTGGGTCGATCGTACCATTAACTCTCCACGCTGGAAGAACTTCAACAACAAGCTAAACAATGAATGGTCTGGCATCACAATGTATGTGCGTACCGTGGTCTCCGCTGTTCTTCTCTTATTTCTACTGACACACATCAGTCAACTGTGATGATAGCTGTAGACGTCAGCTTCCTGGCCGTGCCTTCCGTTATGCCTACCGATACTACATCGCTACCGCTCTCGGTCATTAGCGCATATATTTCCGTGTTTTGCATCATCGGATCATTGGTGGTATCTTTGTTCCTCATCAGACAAAACCGGCATCAGGAGTCTGCCGATCAAGCGGTAAGCAGGCACTGACACATAGACTATCAACCTGACCAGACGTAAAACCTTCGCAGGTCGACTTCCTCATGAAAATGACAGGGTCTGCATTTGGTACCAAAGCTCTCGCGACCGTGCACGGTCTTCCGTATGCTATGCTGATGTGGGGGTGAGTACTCCTTTGTTCGAGGACCTCCTTGACTCACTGAATTTGGTTCTCCGCAGCATGGCGTATTTTATGCTTGCGTTCTCTTACCAGGTCCTCTCGTCCAAGTCCGCTATTGCGCTCGCGACCAATGGGACTGCGTGTGGTCTTGTGATGGTTTTCACTCTATGGCTTATATGCGCCGCGAGAGATTTTCATGTTTCGACACGATTGATTGCGTGGTTCAAGAAGCGCCGTTCTAAAGCAGGACAGGGAACGGAGGCGTAGCATCTCGTTGTTTGTGAGCCCAAGACGGGTATTCATCATATAAATGTCACATTTGTACGGGCCGTTTATACGAAGAATCAGATTAGGCCCAAGCTGGATCGGATCGAGGCTGATTAAAGCTCTCTACGGCATAGGATCTTGCTGATCATTTAGAGAAGCTGTCACGTATGGTCACGTTGTAGGAATGGCAGATACATACATATAATGACTTGAACAGATTCTGGTAGATATTGCAATTGTTTGCAGCCTTTATTTCTTCGTTTCTTGGATGGAAGAGAGCTTCTATGTCCTATTTGTTTTCGCACTGTGGAGGTAATTGACGCGTTTTATGGGTTGGTGCGGAAAATGTTAGGCACGTTAGTGAGACCTTGAGGGCCGTTGAACTTTGTTTATTGCATATGTAGTTAAGCACTAACTTTCGGAAGGATTACCTTACTTGGATATCAATTCATTTACCGGTACAGATTTGAGATTCCTCAAAGATTGTGCGTCGATGAGCAGGCAGCACGAACGATGTTACTGGCATATGGCTTTATCTCCTCGAGGATCACATCGTGTTAATGAATTGCTGAAGGTGTTGAGGTATAATGATCGTCAGAGTCCGGTGGATAGTGAGGGAAATTGGAAGCCTAGAGCAATCTGAGCGTCGGCGGTTCCCGAGTTACTACTAGTCTGCATCTTTGACCTCCTGTCCGTTTTGGCCCTACTCAATGTTTTGACCGAGGTTTGAAACTTGTCCTCTAGCCACAACTACTGCACCGACGGTGTCTGCGTGGTATTTCCACTCTATTTAACTATCCTCAGCTCAGGTACCTAGATATCTCCCAGCAGCTTTTCCGGGAAGCATACCTCCAACATGTCACGGGTAGGCTACGAACGCCTGCCTATGCACACCGTGCCAGAGTCGGGGGCTCCACGTTCCCGCTCACGCTCTCGTTCACGCTCCCACTCCCAACGTCTCTCCTCTACATGCCTCCGTCCACGCACATTCATCACGCTCTTAAAAATCGCCATCCCACTTACTCTCGTCACGATATTCGCCATATTCTACCTCTATGAGCCTCACATCGAAATCGCCTTCTATCCGCGTGAGTGGATACACCGCGAAATCGACCCCGTGGGACAGCTAGCTGGGTGTTTCGACGAGGGAATGATTAGTCCATCTTATAACGTTTCAAGGTACTTGAAGGGACCAAAGAATACAGAGGTGCATGCTGGGATGGGGATGAGACTCGGGATGGATTGTTATGAGTTCGCTGCGACGATTCCGGCACCAAAGAGTATGGACAGCACTCCCTTTTTACTCCCGGAAGAGAGGACGCAGTACCATACGTATTGGCGCGTCGACCTTGCTCCGTTTTCAGAGCGTCAGGAGTGGATGCTCAAATCATTTTTCGCGACACAGGATCATGCAACTTCTAGACTCGTGATGTGGTCGAATGGGGACCTGTCGACGAACTCTATACTCGCATTATACGCCAATATGTACCCGAACTCATTCGTTATGCGCGTGGTGGATATTCCGGGTCTTGCGAGTGGGACTGCGTTGGAGGGAAGTCCGTTGCTGAAGTCAAATGACAAGAAAGCTTGGATAGACGGTGATCTCGTCCGGCTTTTGGTCATATGGAATTATGGGGGTGTCTGGATCGACATGGATTCATTATTGACGCGAGACCTCTCTCCTCTACTCGAGCACGAGTTTGTCACACAGTGGGATTGTTACGGTAAGCACCTCCCCCCACTCAAGTCTCGAGCGCGATACTCAATATCCGTATCATAACATAGACAAAATTTACCAGCCATTAAACGGTGCCTTGATGCACTTTCAAAAACATTCTCCATATCTTTGCGAAGCATTCCATGTTATGGCAACCTCAGCTCCTCCGCGTGCAGATTCTACGGACTGGGGTGCCCTGCTTTACCTCAAGCTCTGGCGTCGTCTTCTCGGTGGCCACGTCCCGCCTTTCAAAATCCTTCCCTTTTGTTTTTCGGATGGTCGATCGTGTAGATTGGATAACAGGTTGCCTGATCCATTTGCTGGGGATGATGGCAGAGAGGCGCGGTGGTGGCGTTCGAAACTGAACGGATTGCAGGAGGGCGGAGAACTAGATGGTGCACTTGGAAGTGTGTTTGCTGTGCATTTGCACAATCAATGGGAGAAGACATTCCCAAAAGGAGGCTGGGTGGATAGGTTACTTCTAAAGAGGTATGAGGAGAAACTTGCGGAGAGGGAAGGTGTGGATGACCTATAGATATCGAAGATAATTTGCTGGCTTTATTGGACAGATATACCCATGTTTCTACATTCACGACGAGAAATCATCATGATGGTAAAGCAGTTTATAATCGACATCTGATATGCGAAGACGGTTTCGGAGACGTCATATACACTGCAAGGTTACATAACTAACTCTAAGCCCTGGGCGCTGTCTTTCTTCATCTAAGGTCTCCCTACTGGATAGAACTCTCCATCAACATTATAATTCATCATCTTGAAGTATAATACGGACCATCATGCATCAAGCTCTATTTCTCTTAGAAATCCTCACGGAGATATTCTCACATTTGAATCCAATCCGTTCTAAATCGCGCAACCGCTCGTCTGAGTCACGGAAATCTCTTGCAGCACTTGCTAGAACATGCAAAACCTTCTATGATCCTGCGATGGATGTGCTTTGGGCTGTCCTTCATGATATATGGCCATTGCTAGGCTGTGTTACGAGGCTACACCCATCGATATACTATCACGATTTCCCATATCGTAATCCAAAGGTCAGTGAGGACTACACAGTCATGCACGCTCAGGGCTTAAATATTCACTGAGCACTCAAACGCAGGATCCCTTTCCTCCACCCGATTCCGCACTATTTTCTGAGGATGAGGCCCGTCAATTTTTGCGTCATACCGCTCGTGTGCGCTCATTGTCGGTGTACAATGCCTATATGCTTTGGTTTCTCAAGTTAGACTTCCCCACCGAGACATGTCTATTCCCCAGATTACTCTCATTATTCTTCAAGGTTCAACTGCCAATGGATAGTGGGGTCTTATACCTCTTCCTGTCCCCCACGCTGCGTCATTGCGATCTGACCACCATGGATTGTGATTTGAAATCTGTCGCAACCCGTTGCCCTGTTCTGGAAAGCTTATCCATCGTACCCTCAAATTTCAGAGCCCCAATGGCAGGTTTCACTTCCCGGCTGTCTGATACTGTCCGTTCATGCAACCGGCTCATGAAGTTATGTTGTCCACTGCTCGATTCTGCAGCATGGAAGCATATCTCCAATTTACCTACCCTTGTTTCATTGGAGATTGATGGATCGTGCGCAGATAACCAGCTGCTTGACTGGAATGATCTCAATTTGGCACCTTTCCTCAACCTGAAGGATCTTTCTCTCTCCTTCAGGTCCCCTTCTGTTGACGCCGTAGGCGTCATGGCAGTCATGCGACACTCAGAATTCCCCTCACTGAAAAAGTTCCTGCTGAGCTCCCATCATGTTCCATGGGAACAGCTTGAGCAAATATTTCGTGCGCTGTCACAGTGCAAAGCATGCCAGACCCTTGAAGGCGTTTCAATTTCTTTCCACGATCCAGAATATTTTGGTGAAGCAGACAACCCATTGCCGGTAATCAGACAATTCCTCTGTTTTGCGCAGCTGCGATGTCTGTCCCTCTCTTTTATTGGCTCCATCGACCTTGACAACAACCTCCTTTTGCAAGCCATGTCAAGTTGGCCACACATTGAATTTCTGAACTTTTGGAATCTGCATCAATCTGCACAGTGACGTTCCACGGACTATTCGCAGCGCTCCGTCTATGTCCTCACTTGGATACCCTGAAAATATGCATGGATGTCGCAAATATCGACATCGACCCAGAAGCCGAGTCATTTCGACATTACTCTTTACTTACGCTGGATTTTACAAAGTCGGGGATAGGGCTATCGCTACCATCATCGCCTCTAAGTTCCCTTGTGTCAGGAGAGTCGCATATAAAGGTGGGAACTCATTGGGGTGGAAGGAGGTTAATTTGTACCTCCAATCTTTTGCGGTTGCTAATCAGACATGGTCTGAGGGCTTGTGTAATTTCAAGATGCAATAACAGAAAGGTCGAATGTGCAGTGGGAGTCAAGGCGAGCGAGTGGTTTTCTAGCCATATAGGTCTCTTCGCCTCTATCAGTCACGACTGATGTGGGTGCTCATTTCTGGTTTCATCATCACACATAGACCCTCGTTATGTACGTATATTCAATTGTTAGGTTACCCGCCCAGCCCGTCAAACGCGACGTTATGGATCCACTACTACATCTCTACAGCGGAGGCATCTTGCGCACGACTTTTCCTTCATTCTTCGCATGTATTTTGAGCTTCTCTAGCACAGAAGACTTACCCCACCGCTCAGGTGGTGTACGATTCTCAGTTGCCCAATAATAAATATCCCAATCGGGCTCGTCGAGTAGCTATGTATGAAACCAAGGCATGAATGAGGGTCGCCAGCAATCAAAGAAAGGAACACACCTTGTCGTACTCTCTAAGTTCTGCCTCGTCCATTGACCCCAGGTGATCCCTTGCAAACGTGCTCAACAACAGGTCGCTCTCCAACGTCCCGCGTTTCCTGCTCTGATAGACGAGTCTTGCACGCATGGTCTCTTTGGACTCTCCTAAACGTGCGATTGGAGTGGGTGGAGGGATATCAGAAGGTGTTTGCGTGTTGGAGAGGTGTTGTGGGGTATGCGGGAGGGGCCATGGGTCTGCACGCCATCGTGCGGTCGTAGAGAATGTGCGAAGGGGAAGATGAGAGGAACGCGTCGCCTCGAGAGCTAATCTTCGCGCACAGAGAATAGCAGACATACGTCGGGGTTTGAGTTTTTGGGATCCTCGACTCGGAATTTCAGATGCTTTTGCACAGGGCTTGTATGTACTTACTTGCAATATTTCCTGCTTGGCTTTATTTTGCATTGTCGGAGCCGACGCGTCTCGTCAATACTGTGCATATGTACCCACAGTTCTCTCTGTCCTCCACTGTTTCTCTGCAGCGTTGTAAATGGTTTTCCCGAAGTTCAAACAGCTGGAGTCTAGGAGGCGCCTTCCGCCAGTATCGAATGTTGTGGTTTTTTATACCGCAGAACTGCTCATATAGTATACGGCTCTATCTTCTCATTCGGTCTTGTTATTCGTCAGGCATGTTAACGATTGTCACTGAACACTGTATCCCGATGCGACGAATCGGCGGTCTCATCCAGTCGTATCGATAACACCTCTTGATCATCGCATGCCTCAACTTGCTTTGCTCACTTTACCCACCTCCTGCTTGTGTCATCGACGCACAGAATTGGTCACTGCAAAAGGAGTTGTTGTGGTTCCCCGCATCTACGGGGAGAAAAGCACAGGCTCCTCGAGCAAGAATTCCGCGTTCGTGCACGACCTACGTTCCTACCTCTTATACGGCTAATACATACTCTACAATGAAGCTGCGATCATGAAGGCGATCATGACACCACAGAATCCCTGTCGAGTCCTCCTGCTACCGCTACCCTCCATCTAATCATCCATTGAAACGCAGAATCATCCGGCCGCAACTCTCCAATCTCGCATCCGCGATCCAAAACGGCTCATTGCCGCGCTCGGAAAAGATCGATTTGCCCGACCGCATCTTCATCGTCTTCGGCCTCGTGGACCTCTCTTCATATTGAAGTCGCGGGTTACGCGTCGCGTTTTTTTCTGGACAAGGTTACTGCCTAGCTCGAGTACACGCACGGCGGCGCAGAAGGGCGGGGGGGGGGGGGGGGGGGGGGGTTTTGGGTGTGGGGGGGGC
>CAKNEV010000412.1:0-21537 GCA_930272055.1 Rhizopogon roseolus | reverse complement strand
AGCTCCAGGAACGCATGCCGCATTCGACCACTCCTGTCGATACCGTGTGGGTTTCCAAGCTGTGCGTGCGCACGGAAACACATGCCGCAGAATGGCCATGTGCGCGAATTGAAGTGAGCACGGATGTAGTCGAAAGGGGTGCGATACGACGGTGAACGAACGCGTGAAAAGTGGGTATAGGGCATTTGGGGCCTTGACGCGACCTAGAGCTCATCATCGCCAAGCGGGCAGGAAGGGCAAAGACAGCCTAATCTCGAAGCTGCACTGTGCTGGGTGGACTCACTATGCTCGACGGGTCGTTGACATTGACCGACTTGTGTTTGTTGCCAGTTACAGCTACTGGTGCTCAAATGCAAGCTGCAACCGCAATTACCAAGGATGGAGCCGCGACCTGCTTGCCACACTGCCTAATTCAGTGTCGATGCAGTTCCCCTTCCACCTCATGTATCGTAGTGGCTTAACGCACGAACTTGCATGCTTGCTGCGTGATTCTGTGCGGCTTGGCATTGGTCCAGCTCCATTTGCGCAGATGATCCAGTCATTTCACTACCGACGTTATGACGAGCTGCGGCTGTTGTTCCTGCAGGCAGTTCTTGAGCGCATGACAGGTCCACAGGCTCACATGTTTGCGAAAGTTGATCCATTCAGCGAGTTCGGTGACCGTGATGGATATGCCGGCTTTGTACCAGGCCACAAATATTTTGGCCGTTTTTATGACGAAATGATTGAACATGCAGGTACGGAGATGAAGCAGTTGATAGCCATGTGCTCTGTGAGAGTTCTTCAAGGAGACCATAGCTTCAAGGTTGGTCATATGATAATATCCTTGTGCACTTTCACTCTTGGCTCATGATGGGATCTAGGCTATGCAGCAGTTTGGACGAGTGTGCGGCGTGAAGTCTTTCGATGGGTTGCACACCACAGTCAATGAGTACAGCGAGATAGTGAGCATGGTCATTACCCAGAACAAGGGCCATGAGCAAATTGGTCCGGTGTTGCGTGCTGTGGCTGCCGCTGCGAGGATGTTTGGTCATACTCCCACCGAAGCAGTCTATACGGACTCAGTGCGAGCAGACCGGCTTGCATATCAGCAATATTTCCCTTCGCTCCTCGAGAATGTTGTCCCTGTTCCCAATAGCAGCCCCCTTGAGCTGTTTCGAGTGCCAGGCTCCTGGCGGACCGTGCATCTCACCAGCACGACTCAAGTCAACCTCCGTTTCAACAACATAATGGCCACTCACAATGACTCACACCCTGTCATCGTCAGCATCTCGATGTGTTGGCCTGTTGATGTGACCTCTGGCATCCATGGGCGTGTGGCACTCATTCAGATAGCTCACGAGTCCACTGTCTACCTTGTGCAGGTGAGTTCAAGCAGCTGCGGCAATGTAGGCCTCGTGCTGAATCTCATGATACTTTCCAGACCCTGCCCTTCATTCAAGGCAACCATATCATTTTGCCTCATGCATTCTTGACGTTCATGCAGTCACTGGTGTATACAAAGGTCGGAGTACGTATCGGGGCAGCATTCAAAAGTTGGAGGGTGACTGCGGACTTGGTACTACAGACAGGTTCAAGGGACATGTTGAGCTTGGCGCTATGGCTGTTGAGCGTCGTGCAGCAAAGCATCGGTCAATCGGCTTACCTGAGCTGGTGGCAACCGTCCTTCGCCATAGTTTGCAGCGTGATCCTGTAGTTTGTGTCAGCCCTCATTGGGTGGAAAAGGAGCTGTCGAAAGTATTTGTTGATCATGCAGTCTGTGATGCGTGTGCTGCACTGCAGGTCCATGATGCGCTATGTATGCTTGCGGCTCCACATTCCATCTCACCTGCAACATCAGGTGGGACGCCGGTCACTCTCTACTCAACTGATGGCAGGCCAGTTGCCCATGGTGCTGTTGCTCTTGACTGACCAGCTCGGATTAATGGTGTCAACGTTACGACAACAAGGGTTCCTATGACTGTCACTGAGGTTGTTGCACCAGGATATCTACTTCCTGCGAGCCTCTGTGACTCCAGACAGGCAACAGCACTCTCTGCAATGGGCCCAACTCCATTTACCATTGTCTGTGCTGCTCGTCACATGAGAACTCGAACCCCTGACACTCAGAATGCTTCAGTGGAGGCGGGGCCATCTCACATCTCACAAGATACTCCTGGTCTTTTCATCGACGAGTCATCACTCCGACCAGGGCCAGATGCAGGTGGCCTCGAAACAGATGAAACAGATGCCCAGCTCCCAGTTCCTGAACAGGATCCCACTATGTCGCAAGAAGATCCTGCAGCGCTTGCAGCACTGTGCAAGCTGTTGCTTCAGTACAGCGATTTCGATCCATCACTGGCGCAACTGACTTTGTCACGTACGCTTGGAGACCCCTGGCATTTGCATCACCAATTTCCGATTTCAATGCAGCATGGCCTTCGCTGTCCGTTTTTCAGAGCCCTCAGTGCTGCAATGTTCATCCCTGATGCATCCGACAAGGCTGCTGTCGAACGAGTCCTCCAAAGGTCTGGCATGACATTTGATGCTGAACTCCGCTCAAATCCAGGCTGGGTGCTCCGTCGGGTCAGACGGCACATGCCATCACCACAGGTCATGTTACCTCGTGTCAAAGTGGTCATCAAGACCTATGGTGCGCTAAAAGATTCCACGTCGGGACACCCACTCTTCAATGAGAAGGCGTGGGAAGTGGCAGAGAATGTGCTTGAAAACATACGCTGTGGCTACTACTCTGATCCTCCGGGCATGCAGCTATACTACAGCATGGGCAATGACAAGAATGATCTTCAACTGTACAGATGCTGCCGAGGAACGAATTCAGTTGAAGGTGGCGTACATCAGAATCTGATCAGGCGGTTCACCTCAATGAACGTTTCCCCACGCCATGCTACAAATCTCTTGCTCGATTATGCTGTGTGCCACAATATGCGGGTGAGCCACTCTAGCACTTGGCATGTGATGGTGTTGACTAACTGACAAAATCCACTCAAGGTCGGAACAGAGAGTCGGACAGGCAGAAGCTACATCGGTCACTTCGACATCTCACTGAAAAATGCAGTTACCCGTCTGATTGACTCAACTGAGGGTGCATTTCACAAGAACAAGCCACTCGGAAATGGACAATGGGTCAACGGCAATGACTACCAGCGCGCGGATGTCCTCTTTGGTGTCTTGCCATATGGCGAGTCTGTCCGCACTCAGTACAACTGGCGCTCTCATGATGTTGGATTTGCCACGGAGATGAAGATCCATCACGCTCATCTCGCTGAGCAGCAAGGCACACTTTTCGCTGTCCTCCCAGTCCACACCAAGGCCGAGCGCCATCTCTTCCAGCTGCTCGTCCAGTCGTCATCGCATTTCACTGGTCCCAATCAACCCAACTGGGTGTCTGTTGCTGGAGCTTGGGCGGAACACTGTGATGGCAAGAAAATTTTTTACAAAGTGCGTGTTCTCACTGTGCATGGTACCGACCTTTTGTTGAAATCATGGCTTGCATCAATTTCTATCCCTCGAATATGCAGTTACCCGAGCATCTCAAAAGCTACTTCAAGAAATGGAGTGACTACACAAACGAGAGGAATACCACGGCACTCAACAAGGAAGCCAGTGACCGCATCACTGCATTACTGAAAGCTCCCCTTCCCGGACCTCCCGCAATCATTCTCACTCTCCCTCCAAAGCCACTCAAGGAGCTACTGGCAAACAGCCCAGCAACCCGACCTGTAGCTGACAGCTCTCCTTGCAAAGCGGCACAGTCACTGGCAGCGAGCGCTTCAGACCAGTGGCAGATGCAGAAACTGCTTGCAGACCACCGACTCCTCCAGTCCGCTACCCAATTCGACTATGCGGACCGAAACCGTGCAGAACCTCAGTGTGCTGGGCCATCGAGTTCTCACCATGCGGCTGCACAAAAAGTGACCGACAAGAGCAACAAGCGGAAGGCTGTGGATGATGGGAGGGAGAAAACACGAAAGGAGAGGTCCTGCAGACGATGCCAGAGCACCAAGTGCCGAGGAAGATGGAATATCGAGAACTGCCGTTTGAAATCTCAGGTACATGTCGTTGTTGTTTCTCATTGCCTCGTTCCTGACAGATGCTTGCCTAGGAGAGCCTCATGGCACACAGCCATAACCAGGTTGACATGGCCTAGATGCCTAGTCTCGCACTCGTTTTCTCGACCTCGCATCTCAGCAGCCTTGTTTTCATGTCGATTTTCAGGTTCTACACTTTCACAGTCCGACTCGATAATTTAGCAGCGCCTCGCATTTAATTTATTTAATTTTTGAAATTAAATAAGAAAACCCCCCAGACGTATAGTTATAGTCCTAGTGCCAGAAGGGGGGCCCCCCCCCCCCCTTCCAGATTTAAGGTTTATAAGAGGGTCAACACAACGTTAGATTTCAAATTGGACTGAAATGAACAGCGGCATCGCGGCTCTATTTCCTAAATAGGTCTTTTTTATTCTATTATATTCTATTCCACATTATTTCAGCCTACGGATAGTCACCCAATAGGCCGCATCGGATCATGAGCGGCAAAGTCGGCGCAAACAGCGCCAAATAAATAACCTTGCATTAAGCGATCTCCCATACCCACCCAGAATTCGACATGGTTCGACTCCGAACCAGCGACTCCTATGCTCAGTATATCAACCATAATGGATGTCTGGATGGCCCTACGGTTCGTGAAGTTTTGAAGGGCCATTTAGCAGAAAGCATTGGCAACTATGCCAAGGCTTAGCCTTTCGCAGATGGATTTCGGTCACATGCCTGGCCAAGCTACCCTTCGTGATGACACTTGAGCATCCAGTCCATCCGCACTGCACTTCCTCCTGACCGCCACGTGCAACAGGGAGGTGCGGCTCTTGGTGGCGGCTAGTTGAAGGGTCAGATAGCGTCTGCCCTTCAGCGTATGTGTTATACTGATGTTTGTATGAATGGAATGGTCGTGCACTCTGTTCAAAACTGACGGGATAGGAAGTGCCGAAAGGGAAGAAGTCTAGTCGCACATGGTAAGCGAAGGAAAGTCTATGAATGCAGCTGACTCTACCTGAAAAATGTTGTTCTGGGGGAGAATTTATCTCCTCTGGCAGAGTACTTGTGACCCTGACTGATCCTTGTGAAAGAAACTCGCTCTCTTGGCCTGGGAGCTGATCTTGTAAGTATTGGAGTGCTGATGGCTGTGGTAGAAGGGAGAGGTCTGTCGACGACGAGTGAACAACTTCGCCGTACACAACTGGCGTCTGGAGTTTAACTCCGGAGATCGCTTGGAGGTCGACATTGCTGTATTTCCGTGGACCCTCATACTCGACTTCTGGCTGGCAACTGGCAATGATCTCTGCGAGGCAAATACGGGTGATCCTGTCGATTGCGCTGTTCAGCCTGCCATGATGGTTGTGTCGGTCAAGGCATTCAAGAAATGCTTGCGCGGTGGATCTTAGTGAGTCCTGATTACTGTGCCCGTATTTCAAAGTGTTATGACGCGACGTGCATCTATCGTTAATCAAGCTTGTGCACTGCCCAACAGCTGGCTGAAAAGATTGCGTCAGGGGGGGTTTTGGTTTGGACCTAAAGAGGTATATTGTAGTAAGTTGGTATACTCATCGAATTCCATTCCGAGTAGCCTTACTCTGCTAAGTGGATACTCATCCTCGACGCTGAACGTAGTCTCCCCCAAGCGGAAAATGCTAGACCGAGTCAGTGTATAATGAGTCGTGTATAATAGGTGCACAAGGACAGAGGCTAGGTATCGATTATTTTGAGAGGCTAGAAAATGCGAATGTAAATGTATAAGTAATGCCGAGTTTTATGCGCCAGCGAGCCTGTAGATTACTTCAACGCGAATTGGCGTTTGAATGGTATCCGTCTTCTGCTTCCCAAAAGACTGGCTTCCCCTGGAGCTAAACTTGCAAAATGTGCCCTTTGGGAAGCCACGTGCGCTTCCTGACTGACGAGGAGCCGTGCCTTTTGGAGCCATGCGTGCTTCCTGACTGACGAGAAGCTGTGCTTTTTGGGCAGCCGTGCCTTTTTGGAGTCATGCGCGCTTCCTGATTGACGAGAAGCCGTGCTTTTTGGCAGCCATGCCTTTTTGGAGCCATGCGCGCTTCCTGACTGACGAGAAGCCGTGCTTTTTGGGTGTCAAGACTGAGGAAATATGAAACGGTACAGGACCGACTTTGGCCCACAGAATTACCTGTTGTTGCCTTGCTACTATGATAAATGATTTTACGGCACTAGAGGAAACATTCAATACAGTATACTTAGTTAGAGATTGCGTAGCATACAGAGTATACGCCGGAACACCCCCTGTCATAGATGAGGGGGAGCGTAGACGACGAAGAGTGCTCCATCACGTTGATCTTCGGAATGGATTAATGTCAAACATGAATATGGAGTTACGTATCAAGACCTCAATCGTTGGATGAGCATGCATATGTTGAAAGAAAATGATAGAGTACTCATGTAAGTACGATGTTAGCAAGTTTCATAACAGGTCAATCAGTTGGCTAGTCACCCATGTGATCCGTCTCTGGGTCTGGAAAGTAGAAGATCAAATCGCAGGAAACGTGAACGGCGGTGGTCATTAGGCCCAGCGAAGACAGGATTCCAGCGCGGGCATACGACTTCATTCGACTTTCAATTTTTTGCAAGGAGACGACCACACTTCATTGACAAGCGCACACAAAGAGAGCTACACGGCTCCTAGACCTTGTGGACGCCACGATGCATAATATCGACGGATCAGCGGTGCGGGAGGAGAAATGTAGTATACACAGCATTGCGGGCATTGAAGGCATGCCTCAAGGACGCGCTAGGTGCAATATTAAGGTGATTGCAGGCAGGCAGGCACGCGGTGGCACAAGCGGATATGAAGTTTCGAAGGACTTCATTCGATGGGAGGGAACATCCAATTGGTCGCTTAGCTATTCATCTAGATTGGTATGGTCATGGAGAGCGCTTCTATTCCGAATTTCAGTGGAAATGGGCTAAGTTGGGCATGCTGTTGAGGGTATAGGTATGGGTATGGCAAGACGAACTAAGTACGTCATGGCTGAGCCAGACATCAGGGTGCGGTTTGAGAGGTTCTGAATCCCCGGTTCTCGATAATTAAGCGGGTACAAGACGTCCATCTAAATTGAAACTTATCCGAGCGCCTACGTCTGATGTTCACAGAAGCTCCTTCTGATTGTACGGACTGCTGCGCGCTGAGCATTTACCGCTTGACCTGTCACCTGTGCATCATCTCGTGGCTTTGTGCCATCGATCTGTAGTAATATGTAGGCTAAGGCACGGAGTTACCCCACCTTTATTGAGTGGTGGTCCGTGGAGCGCCTGTCGCGTCACGTTGTGGTGGAAATGCACTGTCACTTCTGTGATTTGCATAAGACTGGTAACGCATAAGACTAGCTATAGTTTCCCCTATGCAGACCAATCGAAGACGGTTGTACTGGGTTGAATGCCTTCCGAAACGAGAGAAGCACGGCAAAAATCGTACTCACGCACGGACCATCAACAGAATCTCATATATAAACCCTCCTCGAGATGTATTGGATCTTTAGAACATACTCAGCTAGGATCTATTTTATAGAAACTAACTCGAGTCTCGCATGTTTACTCATGCCACATCCTTCAATTCCGCTGGATGACACCAACGCACGCTCGTTCGACAGAGAACATGGTCTCCGTGCATTCGCGGGGATCTCGAGGACGTTTGGGTTTGTGCTTTGTCGGGCTGCTTGCTGCTTGGCGAAGCCAGACCCAGCGAGTGGAGCGTCTGTCTGACGGAACGTCGCGTAACAATAGAAATTAAATTGATCCTATGCCATTGCATCCTTGTCAAAGCTGCCTTGTTAGAGTAACGCAAGTTACCAACACGATGAAACCATATTGTGTCTAGAAAGCCAGAAAGTTATTATGACCTCAGGCCGCTTGATTTTTAGTTCTGATAAGTGCAATCCGAAGTATCCCTATGATATAAATTATATGCCTCGCTTTCCCATCATTGCTGTTCTATTGCTGCCATCTCCTTTCCTGCTTCCGAACGTTGTTGATCCCCTTCACCATCTCACAGACCTGCGTCCACCGCTCACCATATACCGTAGCTTTATTAGAGCGCTGCATCATCTCCACTGAATCCCATGCTACAATGCTAGTGAGGTTCGGGAATATATCCGAAAGAAACGCTGCAACGATGACGGTCTTGTGCGTTTCAATCGCAGAGTCGGCAAGGCCTAGTTTTTGCAGCGATGTATTTTCGACTCCTCGCCCCAGTCTGTCCTGTGGCACCTCTTTCAATGCATCTGTGTTCAGGGCGATGCAAAGCGTCTGGAGGTGGGGACAGAGTTCAAGCATCGCGATGAGGCCGAGATGAGTGATGTTGGACTTGACGCGCCATCCGGAGACGTCGTTCAGGGAGAAGGAATAGAGGTGCGGCCATGAAGAGACCAGTGACTTGACGTCATCGTCGTCGAGACATATAGCGTGATCGACATTGATGTTTATCCTACCCAGGTTTTCGAAGAATGTAAGAGGCGCAAAATCACGCGCAGTGAGAACGTGAAAGGTAGCAGAAGGTAGCGTGGACTGCGAAGCAGCCAGTTGACCCACAAAATTATGACCCCCATTTGTAGGGGGAAGAGCTAAATGGACAGCGGGAGTTGGATGATAGCCAGGATGGTGTAGGAGTATTGGATGGGGGATGTGAAAGTTTAGAAATGGGAATGGCAGGGTAGGAGGGGCATTTTGCACAACCATGACCGGGGAAGACTGGTTCATCACCCGCAGGCTCAGATCTTGCAACTGGAACCGCCCGAGAGCAGTAAAAAGTGAACTGATAGCAGAAGGTGATGGATTGGCGCCCACTTCCATACGCATTGAAGCGGGTGATCCTCCAATTCTGGCGATGAATGCGATTAGGGAAGACAGAGTCTCTACGTGAATTTCGAAGTCGCGAACAGAGGCGAATGCCCGAGATGGTAAAGAGTCCAGACATGCTCTACTATTAGACAGAGTAAATGAAAGCTTGCGGAGAGTCGGTTGCCCAGCAAGGTGCATAAGTGCGGTAGCGTCGAGTGCTCCGCAGCTGATTTCGTCAAGCTTGCCCCATGCGCAAAGAGCCTCTGAAATAAAGGGAACACCATCGACAAAAGGCAAAGACAGTTGAGTGACATCGAAGGGTGGGAGTACTTGGGTGACATTGTAAGGCAAGGACACGTGCGTGACATTGGGACAGATGTAGGGCAAGGAAGTCAATATGCCAAGCTCGGTCTGCCATGCATTGAGACGCGAACAATTCGGAATGTCTATTATGACGGATGTGACTTTTGGCCCAGAAAGCATGCGAATGAATGGGAAAGCATCAGCTCTGTCATCATTCCAGTGGATGGATCGCAAGTTCGGGAACAGAGGTGATGTGGTCGGGGGGTAGCAGAGAGCACGGATGATTGAAATATCTACTGGTCGATAGGGATCGCTAACGCGTATGTGCTTAACGCGACTAGCGCGGCTGCAGAACGTTTCCCAGTCAGCTTTTTTCAGTGGTCTCCGAAGCATTAGCGGTCGATGATGAAGATGCATATGGTCCATTCTCTATGTCGACAGTGAGATCTCCTGTGATACATATAGAACGAGGAGCTCACCGAGTTGAACCGTCCACTGAAGGTAACATCGGAGGCCAATGTTTTCAATAATGGTGCAAGCCCGGTCAAATTTGACCATAGAGCACTGGTAGCCACATGATGGAAAACCTTGGAAGTCAAGGCAAGAGCAGCAAGGGTCCTTCTTCCGACGTCACTGTCATTCTGATCCTTCCGTACATATTCGCATATGAGTGCGAGGAGCTCTTGGATAAGGAACAGTCTATGCATTTGCCTACATGGCGAGTTCATTGTAGCGCGTTTAAATCAGTCCCAATGAACGTGGTACCAGTGGGATCCGCAATCCAAGGGAATGAACGTCGATGAACTCCGGCTTCGAAGAAGATGGATTGCCGTGAAGCTCGGGCGAAAATGCGTTTAGCTCGAAGTCAAATTTAACTTTATACCATTAGTTGACAGAGGTGTGAATTCCGTAGGCATGTGTGAACGGCTGCGCACAATGGACCGGTAAAAACATAATGACCTCCAGAGTTGGATTCAGAGCGTCCTGTGGCTTCGGGATATCCGGAACACGTGCAATAATGTGGATTCACATTATTCCGACTGATGGAATATGTTCCGATTTGAGTTCTAAGACCACAAGGCATTACCGGCCCATCGAGCACACAGCCTACCGGTCCCGTTGCTGACGAGATTGTTCAATAATACCCACGATCGTTTAAGGTCATGGCCGGCCATGGCCCAACATTGTCGGGACAATATGCGGCTATAGCACTGAATTATCACAAGCCCTAGACTGTCGTTAGTCATCGCTTACCTGTCTCGTCACTTTTGCAATCTATATGCTGACTGTGGAATTCAACTTACCTAGCTATACTGTATCTCGAACAATCCCTCAGTAGCAGCCGACCGTGCGTTTCAGAAATTTACGGAGGTTGTATATTCGACCGCACCGTTCTCTGGGATATTAGCGCTAAGGTTCAATAGTCATAACTGAGGATCAATCCACCGACGCAAATCAGTCAAAGCCCACCGAATATAAAAACTCAAGCATACATTGCGCCTCGCTCGTTCACTCCATCGCCGCCTCTTTCCTTGCTGTCAAATTCTGATCATCCCCCTGACCTGCTGAGAAACATCGTCCCAACGGGTGGTGTACACGTTTGCGTCTTGTCCGCTTACGCATTTGATCCGACATCCAAGCTGTGAATTCATCAAGGTTCGGGAAAACGTCGAATAGGAATGCAGCAACCGTTGTGTTTGCGCGCGCTTTGATAGCCGA
This sequence comes from Rhizopogon roseolus, assembly GCA_930272055.1. Taxonomy (NCBI): domain Eukaryota; kingdom Fungi; phylum Basidiomycota; class Agaricomycetes; order Boletales; family Rhizopogonaceae; genus Rhizopogon; species Rhizopogon roseolus. The sequence continues at coordinate 10,660 of CAKNEV010000412.1, read as the reverse complement.
GTGAGCTGGGCAAGATCAAGAGTCCGGCTACTTCTATTTCAAACTCCCCATCCTCGGACGTTCCAAGGGCATCTCGGTGACTGTGTTGGTATTGATGGCGACATGTAGAGTCTGGAGCTTTGAGCAAATCTAAGCATCTCAAGAACGCATCCGAAGGCAGGCAAAGGAATAGTGGTGCGAAACGGTTCAGGTTGGACCGCAGAACATTCAATGCCACTGGATGTAACATGTCGCAGGCCATAGCATTGGAGCGTCTGGGTTATTGTCGTCGTGCAGTCAGTTGGATATTGCTTTTGTACGGGGAACAGTTTGTGCATTCACAGTGAGATGGTGGACTAACGGCCACCGGGTAGATGTAAAAGGAAATATATTTGGTTCTGTTTGTAGGCAACGATTATTCAGACTCAGCTCGCTGTCAGTCACGATGTTCACGACTTCGTTTTGCACCACCACCACCAACCTCCACAATGTCAGCTCCTAACTCACCCAGGCTTGTGGACTCGTTCACCGCACCAAAGGACATATTACAGGAGTTTGCAGACCTTGCGGAAGAAGAAAATGTTGACCCCTTCGCAGAAACTGCTTCAAAACGTCAGATTGCATCACGGCAGTCAGACTACCACAACCGTCGCTTCAACCGCGTTGCGCAGGAGAGTGCAGATGCGTTCAAGCAGGTAGAAGCTGGTATGGAGGTGGAAGGAGGATACAAAGAGGCAATGAGACTGGCTAGGCTGGAGCAGGAGGAGGCAAGAGTCAGGCGGGCGATCGAAGAGAAAGAGAGACAGGAGAGGGAAGAGGGAAAGATGAAAATGGACCTCGACAAGACCCCTCCTCGTGCTGAACTGGAGGATGTCGCCATGGAACTTGCCGCTGCAAAAGAGCTCGCAATCTCTCGTGAAGCCGCTACCGGGACTAAACGCAAACGGAGATGGGACGTTCCTGAGCCTGCGGACGAAAATATCGACCCTAATAAGACGGATAAGGAATGGTCGAAAGAAGCATTGGAGGCGTCCGCGCCGAAGAAACGTCGTTCTCGCTGGGATGCTACTCCGGCAGAAGGTGCTGTCGGTGAGACTCCCAAGAAATCTCGCTGGGACCAAGCTGCTGTCATTCCAGAAACTCCTATGACTCAGATCATCATGAATGCGCCAGGTGTCATGCAGGAGGATAAGCATAATCGTTATCTCAGTGATGAGGAGTTGGATGCTATCTTACCAGCTACTGGGTATGCTATTGTTACTCCCCCCCCTGGATATGCAACCATGGCTGCTCCCCGAAAGCTTATGGCTACCCCAGTCACCGAAGTGGGCTTTCACATCCAGGAAGGCTCGGATGCTGCATCGGTGGCTGCTGCTGCTGGTCTCGCCCCTGAACTTCCCACCGAGATTCCTGGTGTCGGTAGTCTTGCATTTTTCAAGGCCGAAGATGCTCAGTACTTTGCCAAGATTCTTAAGGAGGAGGACGAGACGGAACTATCGGTTGATGAGATGAAGGAGCGCAAGATCATGCGTTTACTTCTGAAGATCAAGAACGGTACTCCTCCTGTAAGAAAGACTGCCCTCCGCCAAATTACTGATAAGGCTCGCGAGTTTGGTGCTGGCCCTCTCTTCGACAAAATTCTTCCCTTGCTCATGGAGCGTACTCTCGAGGATCAGGAACGCCACTTGCTTGTTAAGGTCATTGACCGTGTCTTGTACAAACTCGATGATCTCGTCCGTCCGTACGTTCACAAAATTCTCGTCGTCATTGAGCCACTCCTCATTGATGAGGATTACTATGCTCGTGTGGAGGGTCGTGAGATCATATCCAACCTTTCCAAAGCTGCAGGTCTCGCACACATGATCTCTACCATGCGACCTGATATTGACCATGCTGACGAGTACGTCCGTAACACTACCGCTCGCGCGTTCTCCGTCGTTGCCTCTGCCCTCGGTATCCCCTCACTCCTTCCTTTCCTCAAAGCCGTATGTCGCAGTAAAAAGTCATGGCAGGCGCGGCACACCGGTATCCGGATCGTGCAGCAGATCGCTATCATGATGGGCTGTGCCGTCTTGCCCCATCTTCGCAATCTTGTGGCCTGCATAGCGCACGGTCTACAGGACGAGCAACAGAAAGTGCGAACCATGACTGCGCTTGGACTTGCTGCCCTTGCTGAAGCAGCCGCCCCCTACGGCATCGAGTCTTTCGATGAGGTGCTGAAGCCTCTCTGGCTCGGTATTCGTTTGCACCGTGGCAAGGGTCTTGCTGCCTTCTTGAAGGCCATCGGCTTCATCATCCCCCTCATGGACCCCGAGTACGCATCTTACTACACCAAGGAAGTCACGGTCATTCTCATCCGTGAATTCCAAACATCTGACGAAGAGATGAAGAAGATTGTACTCAAAGTGGTCAAGCAATGTGCAGCCACCGAAGGTGTCACACCTCAGTACATCAAGCACGACATCCTGCCCGAATTCTTTAAGTCATTCTGGGTTCGCCGCATGGCGCTTGATAGGCGGAACTACCGCCAGGTTGTGGAGACCACTGTCGAGCTCGCGCAGAAAGCTGGAGTGTCCGAGATCGTTGGCAGAATCGTCAATGACCTGAAGGATGAAGCCGAGCCGTATCGGAAGATGGTCATGGAGACGATCACGAAAGTCGTTGCCATGCTCGGTGCTTCAGATATTGACGAGCGGCTCGAGGTCCGTCTTGTCGACGGTATCATCTATTCCTTCCAGGAGCAAACCACGGAAGATCAAGTCATGCTCGACGGCTTCGGCACAGTCGTCAACGCTCTTGGCATTCGTGTCAAGCCATATCTCACTCAGATCGTCTCTACCGTTCTCTGGCGGCTCAACAACAAGAGCGCCAAGGTTCGGCAGCAAGCCGCGGATCTCACGACCAGGCTGGCTGTCGTGATCAAGCAGTGTGGTGAAGATCAACTTCTCAGCAAGCTGGGCCTAGTTCTGTTCGAGCAGCTCGGTGAAGAATATCCCGACACTCTCGGTAGTATCATTGCTGCAGAGGGAGCTATCGCTAATGTTGTTGGTATGACGCAGATGAATCCGCCGGTCAAGGATCTTTGTGAGTTGCCTTTTATTGTGCCATAGCGTTTGTTGCTGATGCTTGTCAATTATAGTACCCCGAATGACGCCCATCCTCCGTAATCGTCATGAAAAGGTGCAAGAGGCCTCCATAAATTTGATTGGTCGTATTGGTAAGTATCAATCTAATGTGATCCTTCTACGTTCCTCTGATTTATTCTTTTTATCAGCCGATCGTGGTGCAGAATTCGTGCCGGCACGAGAATGGATGCGCATTTGCTTCGAACTGCTGGATTTGTTGAAGGCACACAAGAAAGGTATTCGACGTGCTGCTGTCAACTCCTTCGGTTATATCGCGAAGTCCTTGGGTCCTCAAGATGTCCTTTCAGTTCTCCTCACCAATTTGCGGGTGCAAGAACGTCAAAGTCGTGTCTGTAGTACCGTTGCTATCGCCATCGTCGCGGAGACTTGCGGTCCTTTCACTTGTATCCCTGCTATTCTGAATGAATACCGGACAGCGGAGCTTAACGTACGCACCGGTTGTCTAAAGGCACTCACATTCGTCTTCGAATATATTGGTCCCCAGTCAGCATACTACTGCGACTCCGTGGTTACCATGCTCGAAGATGCTCTAACAGACCGCGATCTTGTTCACCGTCAAACTGCTAGCGTTATCGTGAAGCATATCGCTCTCGGTGTCGCAGGTATGGGCTGTGAAGACTCTCTGATGCACCTGATGAATCTTGTCTGGCCAAACTGTTTCGAAACGTCCCCGCATGTCATCGGCGCCGTTATGGATGCGATCGAGGCAATGCGGGTATGTCTTGGCCCTGGTATCCTCTTGAGCTATGTACTTCAAGGTTTATTCCACCCAGCGCGCAAAGTCCGAGAGGTGTGTCTGTTTCCAACCATACGTTTTGCATCGCCGATTCTGATTTACTTTACCACTTCTAGGTCTACTGGCGCGTCTACAATGCACTATATCTGGGTGCTGCAGATGCTATGGTCCCCTTCTATCCCGACCTTGGTGAACTCAGTGAAGGACAAAATGTATATGATAGGCACCCACTCCAGATGTTTGTCTGATCGATGCGGAGGACTGAGATGTCGTTGTATGATTGGCAATTACTTAACTATGTTTATTACGAGGTTTCACGTAGATGTAAATGCAATAATAGGTCCGCTAATGTTGTGGGCAGAATGCCGGATTTCTACTGTGGCAATTGCCGGACAGTAGGTCGAGGGCCTTTGGCAGAAGTTGGCAGAACTCGACTCCTATTTGACATGTAGGCTGTAGCAACAATCAAATGGAAATTTCGTCTAGTAAACTCCGACGAAGGGGGTTCTGTGTAGAGATGATTGCGGCAATGTGATCGACTTGTCAGGTGGTCAGATAAATTTGAAGTTATTGGGAGTTTCGTTTGTCAAGATATCTTCGCCGTGATATTTATTTGGAGTTTATTTCCATCATACTGGTGACCAGCTTACCACACGGTAAAGCTTGAAGCAAACTAGGCGTCCTTACAGCTCACCTTTCTGTCCTTACGAGTCATTAATGTCTTCCTCGGGCTATGATGGAGCTATGCACTTGCGACCGACACCTCATGTTCATGCTTGCATGATGCAGACGATCTGCGGTGAGTTAACAGGATTATGCACTTTAAAGTCCAGTGGCACATGTCAGAGTAAACCTAGCCTGCACGCATCACATTTGTCTCAGCTAAATTTGAAAGTAATGCAGTGAAATTAGATGATCCGTGCATCCGCGATAAGATATTCGGTCTAATCACTTTTCCAAACCTGATGCCCAGCTGGTATACGAAAACGCTCAGTGAACGAGAAGACGTCGACTGGTCGTAATCATCGTGTTAAAGCCAGATGACACAAGATTGAGGACCCTGTGCTCTTACAGCGCGAGGAGCGCAGAGTGTTCATGGGACCACAGCGGAAACATGATGCCGTTGCTCGACGTCTTCATCTGGAACATCATTCTTTCTTCGAGCGCCTCACCGGCACCGCTGAAAAGTTCCATGCACTGCATTGGCACACGACAGCGAGCTCCCATAACCGTCATGTGCATCTGCTACCTTTGTCGGTCACGACCAGTGTCTGCTCTCATAGAGCCTGGAGTTCTGGCGTCAATGCGAAAAGGTGTTTGGCTGGAGGCACCATCACACTTACCCTCCATTTACATCTGAAAGATCCAGTTCAACCGTCTAGTGCAATGCTCTTTCTATTTAGCGCTCTTCTTCAGGCTGTCTCAGAAAGGAGACGGAGGAGAGACAGAAGTCGTTTCCAATGATTCACATTAGTAATCCGAATAAGTTAATTTGAGATACTCATACTAGCCCATCCTGGACATTGATGCAAACCGTTCTCAGAATCATAGCTAGTACAATGCTCTTCTGTGCAACGCCTCCTCCAAATATATACTCTGTCAAATCAGTAGGCTATGATCTATAACACACACGATGCGAAACCCACTAGATTGTCCAATCAGGCGCCATTGATGCCATCGAGAGACATAGCCTGACGAAACTTATGCACAATCCTAGATTGATTCACAGGTCTCGCTTACCGATGAGCCTACTGCAACTGGCATTCTTGTACAGCCGCGTTGAAGATCTCATGTGAAGTTGACTACTAGTACATCATAGTGCTCAAGCGGCCTGTTTGGAGCATGCCCCGAGTCAGTCCGTGCGTTCGAGCTCAATTTTCAAAGTCCGACAATTCTCAGTTGGAAACTTGGATTTAGAAGGAGCGACTTTGGAAACGACTATCTTCCTTCTTCTATAGGTCTGGCTAAGTTAGGTGATGCCACCGATAAGGATTACGGGCGACCCTAGACTGAAGGTATTTCATCAATCGACACAGGTCAGGAGTCTGATCGTGATGAGCCGACGTAGTCGCACCTAAAATTCTTGTACAGCCACGAAGATCTTATGGACAGTCGGATGTATTATGGTACTCGGAGGCCCTGTTCGCTGGAACATCTTGATGATCGGAGAAGTGTTTCACTTCAGTCTCCGGTGATGCATTAATGCTGGTGCATACCTACGTCATCCATCATCCATCAGCATTCATTGACAGCCTGTTGCTGGATTTTCACCTTACTTTTGATTCCGAGCATATATCCAGCCCCCTGAGAGTAACTTCTAAGAACTTCAGAGAACCATCACGAAGTTCGAACAGCTGGAGTTTCGGCAAGTCACCATGGCTCCGAGCGTATACCTTGGAAATTCGTCTAGCAGAACACCCACACATAAACGTCTGCATCTCCGATTTCAATGTTGTCTGTATGACAGCAGCATTGTCTGCAATCAGGTCCGAGTCTGGACCATCGTTACTAATCACCATGTTGCAGTGAACGAACAACGGCCACACTCGTCAAAACATCATGTTAATGTGGATGCTCACACCCTGTTCGTTCCTCACGCAGGTTACACACAACTTTCAATCGCGGCATATTTGTCGCCTTACAGCGTTCACATCCACCACAAAAAAAATGCCTGTCTTAGATGTTTCACTGCCAATTCTACGCTTATTAACTTCCATTGCGTCGTTATAACTTACGCGTTCAGCGTTTCAGGAATCACGCCTGACCTGAAATCTAGCTCAGTGATCGGGGGTCTCCCGGAAAGTTCCCAGCTTTTAATCAATCTTTCCACCACCGAAACCGAAACCATATCGGTAATACATCAATCGGCGTTCATTCATTTTTATTGTGTACTGCCTGACCGAGACGTTTTTCACTGATTCTCCCTGATGGTTTTCTATGTTATGTCAAATTTCGTTCGATGGTCACGGTCAGTATATCCCGAACGCGCTGGATAGTGGTATATCTAGCACGAAGATTGATTTGTATCCACCAAATTCGCCACTCACTGACACCAATCCCTTGAGTATGACGATAGTCTCAAATGATCCAATTTGGTGGCCAACAATCAGTTACGATCGCCAATTCAGCTATTTGGCATTTGCATCCCTTATTGTGGTGTTATACGATTGGGGTGCGTGATATGCCTACCGACAGTGTTCCTAGAAATCATAGTGTTGTATCGTTCAGCGCTTACATTTGGACAAGAGGTAGGTTGATATAATTGTAAGTGCAACTATCTCACCCTAAATGGTTCTATAGTTTGAACTGATATGGGTGAGCATTGGAGTCGCAGTGTATCAAAAAGATTGCTGATGATACATCTCATTTGGGTTAGAGACAACGTTGGTCCCTCATGGCTGTCCTATATCTTACTGTGAGTGGCTTATGGTTATGTAAGTATAGTTGCACACTAACTTCAAAATATGTTAGGTGCGATACGGTGGAATACCATTTACGTTGTATGTTCTCAAGGCTAAGGAGACAAAGATGCTAATTGGGCACTTCTCATACCAGTCTGGTAGTGTTCAGTATGTCTCCTCACATACTGCGTTTATTTCTTATGACTAACGAGTGTATGTAGTAACTCTTCCGTCCGTTTCTCTGACAGATGCCGTGAGTGGTTTGTACTAATGCCACCATTTCGCAACGCTGACTCCGCTGCTACATAGGGGTAAGTGAGATCGTCGACCGATTTTCTGGTTGAACATTTCAGTCCCGACAGTTGTGTGTTTGAAACATTTACTCTTCCGAGGATGTCCGCTGACAGTGTTTTCAGGCATTATTCTCTCCTCCGTGATAAACTGGATGAGCATTATTGCAAATGCCATATTGGCTGGTGAGCTCCTCAGCTACAAATGGTCATATTTCAGTGGTATTGACTTGACTGAAATATCATTCAAGTCATCGTGATTGTTCGGTTGCAAGCCATGTACCAGGGATCCCGAAGGATGCTCGTGTTCCTCGTTGTGTTCTTCCTTGCTGCCCAGATCGCCTGCGCAGTGCTAGGCGTAATGCACAATACCGGCGGACGTTATTTAGGGAGTAAGTTTCGAATATGGATTAAATAGTTGAGCGCATCAGACTGATGAGATGAATATTAGACGAATTTATCCTCTCTGGCGCCCATTTTTGTGGTTACGAGAAGGAAAAAAACGCCCAATTTCTGGTCAACATAACCTGGATATTGGGCGCAGCGTGGGAGACTCTTGCATTGTTTCTCGCAGTCTGGATTGCTGTGAAGCATTTCCGTGAACTGCCGCGACCAGCAGGATGGCCGATCGGGGACAGTTACACCATATTAGTGAAGACTCATGTATTTTACTTCGCAAGGTGAGGTTATAAACTGAATGTGATTCAATACCTTTTCCCACTCAAGCTCCACTCTAGTTTTGTTTTGGTTTCTTTCCTTCAGATCATCAACAATTACACTCCGGTTTCCATTGCAGACGAAGTCTATGAAGGTTTTCTTCAAATTACCCGGATAGTGCAAATGTCTGTGCTGGGACCACACCTCATCCTCGGAGTTCGAGAATATCACGCGAAGCTCGTGGCCCACTCCGACGAAGGAACTGGGATGGCTTCAATTGTTTTCCAGGAACACATACAAATTACAACTGGCGGTGGCGTGTAGTGGGGGAAATGCTTGCCGCGGTGTGTTTACACGTGCTAGGTCCTGAATAGGAAATATGCGAAGTTTTATGCAGTCGCTTTGTCAAGATATGCACGTACTAGTAGGTCTTCGTTCTGATATTTATTTTGAGTTTTATGGCAGAACTTACTTTGTTTCATTAAGTCGTCTGGTTACACAAATATCATGTTAACCGTTGACTGAGCGTGAATAAAGCTGAAAAAATGATACCCCAGATGGCATCCGCATGAAGACTTTGTCCTCATCCAGCACGAGGAGTACAAGTGGTTGTTCTTGAGATAATCAGTCACCGTCTCCAAACATCTTCTTTTGAAACACCTTATCAGTGTCCGTCTTCAGCTCTCAGACAATCACTGAGGCTTCGCGGTAGCCCCCCCTTGCAAGCGCGCCCATTAACCTACCCCTGCCTAGTAGTCAACGACGACAGCTGTTTTGGAGTTTCGTTCTAGTATTTGCTTCGTTTTTCAAGTAATATCGTCTGAATAAAATATCTCATCCTGGCGTTGGGTCCGTCCTTGCAACTGAAGCGACCTTCTTACTGTCCCCACGGTTGGAGTTGTTGTTAATCGGACATTACTAGATACGTCGGCTTACAGCTTACCTAATCACGCGAGTACATACGGACACGTTAGAGTTACTAACACCTCAGTCCGCTACACTACGAGTACGCGACTGAGGTGAGACCGTTCATTACAATAGTTCATTTCCTTTACTGACTCAAATAGTATACACTCGTTTATCTTTTAGGTTAGTTATTATAGTCCGCTACACTACGAGTACGCGACTGAGTATACACTCGTTTATCTTTTAGTCCTTGTCCCGACGTTCCTGCAGCACTTCGAACAAAAGGAGTAAATCGGGGGACAGTCCCAGTGGTTTAGAGTTGGTGAAAAAGCTAATGACATAGCAAATTTATAACTTTGGAACCACGACCAATTCTTTTCGGTCTCTAGCAACAGTCATTCGTCTCGCTGAAGATACTGGATGTAGCGAATAAAATAACAACACACTGAACTGCCATAGCCATTAACATCGCATGGCTGGTTCACCTGTGACTCAAAGGCAAGCACTTTTCACATCTAGGTGCCTACGTGGACTACGAAAAGCATCCAATGAATGAGGGACTGTCGACTGGGAGTAAGCTTTACCAAAAGGATTGACTCCATGAAGATCTTGTGCTCGTACAAAGCGAGGGGCGCAAGCCGAGAGTTCTTGCGGTCACCAGCGGAAACATAACACACATCTGGCTCTGTCCCAGACTTGGATTTCTGCGAAGAATAGTACCGGTTCTCGAGAGTGACTCGCGCAATGAAGCTCACATATTGGAAACGCAGCGATATGGGAAGAAATCACGAGTCAGAAGGGTTGATCATGTGGCACTGCTTTGATATTATTACTAACGAGATTATTGCAGGTTATCAATACCCTCCAATAGCTCAAAATATTCAATGGACTTGAATCATCATCTCGACCGCCTCCCACTCCTCAATTCAGCTACATAGGGCCATCAGCAGGACGGATTGTACTACAGAGTGCTTTGTAGTGACAAAAAGCACGGTAGCAAAGTTGCACTACTGTAGTAATCGAGTGCTACAGTAGCATGCCGTAGCGAGCTGTAACAAGCTGTAGCAGATACTAGAGCATTTTCGTCTAAAGTGAACCTTAAATACTCGGTTAGCCTGTTCATTGCGATCCGAGTCTACAAGTTTGGTCACGAAATATGATTAGGTGTGGAAGATGATCAATCATCTATCAATCAATTGTAAGATAATGACACAACTGATACGACTATAATTCACGGTGCGATGTACTGTTACTAAAGGATCAATTCCGTGGTAGCCACTAGCGTTGCATACTGCTATGACCACCCCAACCTAAAAGGCTTGAACTTGAAAAAGTACTTTCTTTGCTCGGATCACGAAGAGATCTAGGACATCACTGGTATACGAGGTGAATGGCGCAATTTGATTCAGGCTGGGATCATTGTATGCGTTTCACGATTCGATTATACGAGTCTACTGTACTATCTAGGTAAGATAGACCTTTTGCAAAAGCATGTAGATCACATGACTTTTCGTGACATTTGTGATATAATGCCCAAGGATATTT
>CAKNEV010000411.1:0-21615 GCA_930272055.1 Rhizopogon roseolus | reverse complement strand
CTTGCTGACAAAATCCGTATTATTATTATTCTACATGCTTTACGGTTTAGTTTTCTGTACAGATTATCATTTGCAAAATTTTTTTGAAGTCCGAAATAATCTATTCCACATTATTTTGCCTACGGATAGTCACCCACTATTAACCCCAAAATTTGTGGTTATGTATATGATTTTAGGATTTTGGCCGCATCTGGCAAAACAGATTAACGTCGCCTGCGTGGCTCTCGCATTGTGTAGTCCGCATACTTTCCCTGCCGAGCGAAGAAACCGTGACGATAGACTTACATGAGCCCAGTCAAATAGTATTGCCGGTACGATACACGCATCGTCACTGCACTGCGTCATCGCCAAATCACTATCCCCCTACATTCCGAACCACAACCATCATGTCGTGTTCGTGGGCCCAATACACTCAGAAAGTTAATTAGAGCGACACCGTTTGACCGTACATTCCTGGACCCTTGATTGCAGCCACCAGTGTTGACTTGATGACAGCGGGATAATTTTTTTCATCCAAGTGCGAGCTTATGGACAGCACGATGTACAAAAATACCAGCATCGTAAGTGGACATCGTAACTTTTTCATTATGACTTTTTTCAATCACCGCAGCACCAGCATGGCAATGATGGCATCTACCAATTGGGTCCAGAACGGGACGAATTATGCTAATAGAACATCCTTCGTCACGCAATGCCCGATTGCACGGACTCATTCCTTTTTACACCCTTTCTCCACCCCAAACTGGGCGGGCACTTATTGGTATTACAGCCAGTATTCCAGCGGAGGAATATGGCTTGAGCCTTGCAAATGAAGTGGATTTCTAAACTGTGATCTGAGAGGACCCTTGGTAATCTATGATCCCTACGACCCTTTGGCACATACGTACGATATCGATGGTGATGAGCGGGCAATTGTTTACTAGTAGTATTAATGTTCCGACGATCATATTCTCACCGGTAAGTACCATAATGGTTGATGTATTTGGGTGCTTGGTGTTCGGCCTGATTGAAGTGGTGGCACCAGGTATCGCGCCATCACTCCCGTATTGCGCGGCATCGTAAGCCTCATTCCTAACACGGACGATGTGCTGGCGGACCCCAGCTGTTATAAGTGTCGAGTGCTATCGGATGCGCCTGATTACGTTGTCATGCTTCCCCAGCTCCATTTCTCCATCAACGGTCACAATCTCACGGTCATTGAAGCCGATGGGCAGCTGACTGAACCTCTTATCGGCTGCAGATCTTCGCGGGTCAGCGCTAATCTATGGTTCTAACAGCCGACAAGCCGGTAGATGAATACTGGATATAATCTCTTCCTCAGGATAGTGATTTAGTGAATGTGAGCTACGAGGGAGGCACGAACCCTGCTATCCTGCGTTAGAACGACACTACAAAGGCTCTGCTAGAGGCCAATTTGCACGCTCTGATTAATCCCACTACTCCTGATATTCCAGGGTACGGGAATGCGGACATCAACATCAGCCTCGCAGCACCACTTCTAAAGGATTATTCTACGTCGATGGTACCCAATTCCAACGTCCCTGTTCTTCTCCAAATTCTCAGTGGCGCTCGAGAGCTATCTCAGCTGCTTCCCAATGGAAATATTATTGCTCTCAAGGCTAACAAAGTTGTTGAGTTGACATTGCTATCAGCTATTGCAGGTGTAATATTTATGGCCAGATGTGTACCAATTGTACCAGCATCCATAGGGTAAACCTGTTTGTCTTCAATTATATATTAGCTAGTGCTGATACAATGATGTCACTTCAGCGCTTCTTTGATGTCGTACAGAGCGCAGGCAACACTACATTCAATTAAACCCTGTTCGCCACGAAGTAGTGAAAGATGGTACCGCAGTCAATGCGGGTGCTACGAGGTCACAAATGGCGATACGATGGATAACGGACAGTTCTGATCCCTGATTCTTACATTGGTAGCCTACGGCGTCCTTATCGAGCTGTCGAGGAAGATACCAACTCTTGACCAGTCACGTTGGTTGGCACCTCGATGCGAACGTCTTTTCAACGAATGTCCAGGCGAAAATAAATTGCTGATGCCTTTGCATTCACTGGTGATGGTCGAAAGCCCTTCTCATCGTAATTTTGGATTAGTCCCTTCAGGAGTGGATGCATTAGTAAAATACCAAAGTCCTTATTTGGCTTTGCGCGACTTAACCAGTCTTGCGTTTTTAACACCAACTTGCAAAAGAGCAAAAAGAGCAAAAAGTCGTACTATAGCAAGTCTGGAAATCGATTTTTTCCACAAGACACCGAAAGACGGTAAAGACATTCAAGACGAGTAAAGACATAGAATATGTTCAAGTCGCTACAAGTACTATTAATTATAACGCGTATTGCATCAGAGGGCGCGACATAAGGAAAATGAGGAAAAAGATATTGAAAGGGAAACTATTTTTACATCCTAAGCAGTCTATCTATTCGTCCACTCTAGAATGCACGCTCCGATACGAGTCGGTCAGACTGTAACTGGGAGTCTGGGACTCTCTCTTCGCAGAATGGAACTGAGGCGGAGGAGCGTGGGTAGGTGCGGGTGATGGTGATGAACTATCGTGAGCGGGCGCGAGGGTATTGTGAATATGCTCGGCTACATAGGTCCTTATTCACGCTATTGTCCATCAGGTCCTCTACAGTTCGCATTCGAAGTGGATGCTCTGATATTGTTTAACCTAAATATACCAGGTAAGTACCGTAGAGACATTTTTCGGATGACCTATAGTCAATACAAACGCAATCGAACATTCTTTATCCGGTGGGAAGGTATCCTTAAAAGTTAAAACACGTCCGCGGCGATATCATTATCTCTTCATCGGCTTCATAATTGGTTATGAAGCACCAGACCCACTCTCGTGAGACGAGCGTCCATGAGTGATGGTATATTAAATATCGAGTGGTCATATAAATATAGGTGCTACATATATAATACTGAATCTACGAATCGAAACAACAGAGCATCAGACATCTAGTCGGAACCACAACGGTATCATCTTCCACATCCTCTCTCTCTCCCGCGTCGCCCACGTCGCCAGAGCTCTTGCGCACGCCTCGCACTCCGACACTTCCGCACTCTGGCGGGACTCCCTAAACCGCGCATCTTCACCACTCGAAGGCTGGCCAAAGTCATACAATGGCTGTCCAAGCTCCTCCGCGACGTACAAAGGATCGGTGCAGCCGCGCTCTCGATCAAAGAGGTAGTGCTGTGTGGCGAGTGTAACAAGCTCCGAGAAATCCCTGCGGCATGAGCGGTGTGAGTTTCCGTGATGGCCCAGGAGATGTGGATGTGGATGCAATCCCATGGAGCGAATGAGGGTGGTGATCGCATGTTGCGATGCTTCTTTCCCTAAGGCTAGCCTTTGCAAATCTGCATTTGATAGCGGTAGTTGCGCGATAGAAGGACAATTCTGCTCGTTGTCCTGTTCGAAAATCTGGGTGTAGTTGTATCGTGACAGGTCATAGAATGCAGAAGGTAGGAGGCTTGGTGCGTTTACTTCTCGCGCGAGGTTAATGACATCCTGAATGCGGTTGAGCTATGTTATATTGAAAGTTCAAGTCGGAAAGTAGCTTACTGCTGGAGAGGGGTAGATGTTCGACATTCCAGGGCCACTTCGCATTTCATCAGCACGGGCGAGGTCTTCTCTGGCGTCCCATCCCTTGAGTGAATTCGGCCAAGCTATGCTCAAATGAGCAAGGGCTTTAGCTCTCAACGAATCAACAAGGTACTTGGTTGCAAGCCGGAGTATTCCTGAGACCATGCGAAAGTCGTTAGGGTCATTGTTGCCAAAATTTCTGTGTAAAGTTGGTGACATTCAAACATAATACGTTACATGAGACCTACGGGCCGTCATAGAGTGCGGTGATGAGATTCTCGACGTCCTCTGGTGCATCGTACAGTCGTAAAACAGGGCACCCTTCTATTGCATCGGTGGCATCTATCTGCAGCGCGGGATGTCTTTTCGCATCTGCGAGTGAAGAGGAAGCTGGCACATCCACACTAGGCCTAGGCTGTGGCAAGGAGAATAGATCACGAAAGAAAGCAGAATGGCGAGCCAGGTGAGACTTGTGCACACGGAATAAGATATCTTCTGCTCTCAAAACAATCTATCTGTGGTGAGTCTGAGCTTGATCGCCGCGACGGTTCATAACTTACCGAACCATCAGAAAACCAGAGATCTGAGTGCTTTGAAAGTTCAGCAACTGCATTATTTCCTGCAAACTTGGGGCGCTTGTCTATAGATGTACTTGGGGAATGAGTGGATCTGCGAGAGAGGTTGTAAGGCGGTGGACTTCTAGGTGGATAATGACCGTTGGAGGAGATCATGATTTGGGCTGGGTAGTAGGCTTGCATGATCGTTTAACTTGAAGGAATTCCAAACGCAGGAGGACGCCCGAAACTACCTAAAAGATCGTGGTTGGACCAGTAGGAAGGTAGATGTTCCTTGACCTGCTAATTTTGTGTTCAGGACAAGGGCGTGGAAGCATCACTAAGTTTTAGCGCTGTAGCCTGTGGCCCGGGATCAAACAAGACGAATTGATTGGGTAACGTGGCTGGCTTACAAACCTTACTAGAGGTCCTCGACGACACGACCATCTTTAAATTGAACAACATCCAAATGGCAAGTGGATCGTTTTATCTTCCAGGTAGCTCAGGAAACTCATGGACCATTAGACTCAAGTTTGACTCAAGTTCATGATGCCTCCCATTCTGACACACGACAGGCTGTATCGGCAAATACCGGGACTGTGACATCATCCGAGCTGATCATAGGTCCCCTGTCTTCATCCCCACATCTTATTCTTATCCGGCGTATTCAACACACAGGTACGTGGGGAGGATGACCCGTTGTTAAATCGGTTTCGATACCTTCAAAGCTAGGTGCTGGTCCTAGCAAGGCAGTAGAGTCGAGAGAGCCACTCATACAGGCCATCAACGTCGTGCATGTCTTGTAAAGTGTGAGCCCTCCTTGCATCGATGTGTGACATTAAGTACACAGGACACCATCCAGGGCGAATTCCTGTGTATGCTGTCGCACGTCCCGCGATATATGAACCGTGCCCCAGGCCATTTCCCAAAGGCTCCGAAGCGAACACGCCGCGATTCAAAACACCCGAAATCTCCACAAGATCGTATAGACACCACGCCTTTATCATGTGACCACCCCATGGACCCTCGTTGCATGTATTCAGACAGCGCGGATCGCTGCTCGCACCTCCCTCGCATGACTAAACCTTCGTAGACCGTCCCTCGTACATGGGAGACAATCTCCAAGGAGACGCCATACTCCTAGTTCACTCGTTTGCCGAGGCTCAGCCTGAGTACATCACATGCTGAGCACTGGCAGTACTGTCAACCATCAAGAAGGTCACTGTCTAGCCACAGCTCGTTCTCCACCAAGCTCTAGGGCTGCTGCAATTCGTAGGCTGGGTTAAAAGAAGCCGAAGCCTGAAAAGCTTCGATTTCGTACCCACCTTGCTGCTGTTCTGCATTCCGAATATTTTGGACATCTTAGGCGATGGAATGATTTAGTCACCCAGCTATCGATTGCTCTGTATCGACTGGTGCAACTTCGCGAGCATCGTGCAACTTCTTATCCATCCGCCTATAAGCTGCTTAATGTAATGTTGGGCTCTACGGGAGACTAACCATCACACCAAACTCCTTTGCGATTGGCAAGTTGCAACTAGCTATCAACTTGCGGAATTCTCGACGGCAAAGCAAGCCTTTCGCACCCAACGTATCATCGATGCATTGGAATTTGGAAAGCTTGCAAATGTATCTAGGACCATATAACGTCGACAAATCGAGTACGAGATGCACAGTGGAGACTAATGTTCCTTCAAATTATCTGAGCGGCGACGATCTATTTCCAACTATCTCAACAACCACCTTTGCAAGACACTCTCCACAGTCCGCGTTGAACACCCCCACATGTACCTCTCCGACGTCATGCTCAGTAGGAATGCCAGAAAATTCGACCACATTCCTGACCTCATCAGTGTGGCCTTTCAGCTGCAGTTGCAAGAACTGCGGCAGAGCTTGTCCCAACATCTGCCTCGCCTCTAACTTGGGGTATGCACCGCTGACTCCAGTCTTCATGGGAAGGCAGAACTTGAACCGCTCACCAGTCCGTACGATGAATCGAGAGACTCTGTTTTCCTTCGCAGTGCCACGACCAGGCCGAAATGATGTGAGTGATGCCAAAGACTCGTCAGACATGGAGCGTATGTTCGATGAGCTTTCTCCGAGTGTGCGAACGTAATGCATGCCGATGCTGAGCTCGTCGATGCTGCCAGTGACCCGGTGTGCATCCCGCCCTTGATAAACATTTGCGGTATGACTGGTGATTCTCTTTATTCCACGGGGTACATCCAGCGTTGCTTGATTGTTAGACATAGATCGTGGGGGAGGAACCCGGGAAGAATGCGCGAACTGTTTGATACGCGGCTTGTCTACGGCCGGCTGGACGATTCGGACATTCTCAGAATGTGGTTCATAAGAAACGGTGCTTGCACTCTGTATGCTTTCCCTCAGGATGCTAGGGGGTGCCCACGGTCAAACATTAATACATGGTGAAGAAAATGAAGATATACCTTCTGCGAGCAGTATCCTTCACAACAGCAGGCGCTAGCTCTCGTGGGCCTCGCAGCGACCTCGGAGGACCAAAGTCTGCTCGCCTTCGCGGGATAGACTTCTTATCGGTAGAGTCCGACAGAGAACCAACCAGGCTAGCCACTGTACTGGCTCGCTTCACATTGATCTCCGTATCGCTGAAGGGGTTGTCAAGTGTATATTGAGATGGGATGGTCGTAATGTCTACGCAGTGACCTCCTACGGGAAGCTCATCCACGCCATGTCTTGGTGTTAACGGCATAGGAGAACCAATGATGGGTCTCGCTGGAGTAACCTTGCGGTTGGTTTTTTTGCTCACAATTCTCACAGTCTCCTTGACCCGCCCAAGGAATTCGCCACTCCTGACGCTATGGGTATCAACATGTGTGGGAGAAGACATTTGCTTAACAGCATGCGGAAGTCCCAGTCCAAGGTCGTGCACGTTTGATGGCTGATTTTCGTTGGTCCCGGGCGGCTTCCTGAGACTGCATTTCTCAACACTGATACTCGTGTTTGCCTTCCTGGACCAGTTGTCGTTCTTGCTATCCTCACGAAGAGCCTTGCTGCGGTTCGTGGCGATTCCGTGGTACTTCTTCTTTTCCTCTTCAGAGCGAGCCAGCGCGCCTTCCTCAGCTAGCATAGCCGAGCTTCGAACCCCCTTGTGCCGCCTGTACAGGGCCACGGCAACACCAACGCACATCAAGCCTCCTATAATGCCGAACACGATAGCTGTGATCCTCGCCGACGTTTCCAGCCCCTGTCTACGAGCCTCCAACTGCGGAGAGTCCACGGACAGTGTCGCATGAGACGTAGAGTGTGTGACTTGAGAGTATGCGATGAAAGTAACCATGATCTTCGCGAGTTGGGAGTCGCCGGGAACCTGTCCATCCAATCGTGCAGAGGCAGGGTCGAAGCTTAAATAACTGCTAGCATCGTCGGGATAGAAGGTGACACTGAGGTTGGCATCGTTGTGATTTTGGGCAGTATCGGTCTTGTTAGAGAAAAACTGATTGAGATCGAAATGGATTTCCTGTCCAGGATCCGCATCGACAACTCCAAGGTCCGACGCTGAAAAATAGGATGATACGACTGCCAGAGACATTGTCATTTCTAAGGTCTGATTGAAGTCAGTGGTGAGCTTTGCAGGTAGGACGGGTCCGCCGTGTGTAGCATCTGTCTCAGAAAGTCCAGCGGGCGGGATCCCAAAGAGTGTCCGACTTTCTGCGTCGTACTGAAGCCAGTTCTTGTATGACGACACGTCGATAGACAAATCAGTGATATTTTCAGGCTGCAGAGGCTCTCCATCGACCAGGATACCAGTGAAATCAGCGGCGGCCGTGACAGTGAAGTTAAAAGGCGAGTCGGCCGTGACATTGACAGTGGGTAGTGTCGACAATGCATACAGTTCGTGAGAAGCCACGACGAGATCGAAAGAAACAGTCTCGGCGCTATAGCCTAGTTGATCAGACGCATGCACATCTATCGATAACGTGTAAGGAGTGGGCAGATCAACCTCAGACGGCGAGACACCATCAAAGGTCACAGAGTCTGTGTCGAAGGTGACCCAATCAGGAAGGGGTGTTCCATCCGCTTGCAAGGCCGCATAGTATATATCGTTTGGGGCCAAGAAAGTGTCGCTGAGAATACCAATACTGAAGGACCAGCGAGATGGGATCCTGAACGCAAAGTTGTCCGTTTTAAGAGCTGACCCGGGGGATAGAAAGAATACCGAGTCGAGGGAGCGACTACCTGCGAAGAACTGCGTTTGTAGAGGGATTTGAAGCATTGGAGGAGGATCTGCCGTGACGGGGAGAAAGAACGATGATGCTGCCGAAGACTTGGAGTCTGAAGCGCTAATTGTTATCTGCGGCGAGCTCTCATCTTTAGCAGAAGGCACGCCTGAAAAGGTTTGTGTTGTGTTGTCAAACCAGCACCAACTCGGTAGGCCAGAGGCGGTGTATGACAGAGTCTGGCTCAAGTCTGTTGAAAACGTCGATGGGCTGATAGACCAAGTATAGTTTACACCGACACGAGCGATAAGCGGCAGCTGACCGTCCAGCGGATTGTCAACAGTGACTGTCGCAAGAACAGCCGATGTGGCAGCGAGAAGGGATAAAAGAGCGACAATCATAATGATAGGTGTTGTGAGGCGACTTGGAGGGATGAGTCGACCAGCGAGCTCAGATTTCGATTATGTTGCAGTTGAGTTGGAAGGCAAGATTGATTGAGAGGGAGATTAACAACAAATACACAACAACAACGCATCATATTGATTTCGATCATGTGCCATTCATCAAAACCAGATAACCCAGTGAAAGAAACAATTTGAACATGCCTATATGCAAAGTAAAGTGTGTAAGTAATCTAAAATCAACGAAAGCGGAGGGAGGGCCTGGAAATTTGGGTCTAATAGTACTAGAGTTATGGTTTCATAAAAGGAAGACGAGTGCATGATGAAAAAGAAATTATTATGCTCCTATGAAGGCACTGAGCCCAGCTGCCTGAATCCTCGCTGGATCTTGCCCGTTCAACATGACAACCAACTCAACCAACTCAGCCTTTTCCTCATCACCAATCTGGTCAGGTCCATTGGGGTCCAAAACATGAGCAAACACAGCAAGGAGTGCATCCATGTATGGCAAGAGAGACTGAGCGTTCGTGCGGAAAAGATGGAAGATAGCACGGAAAACTGGGCGGTTCTCAAGGTAGTCCTTCGTGAGCGGGAGACTGCCAATCAATACAGGAAGAACCTGATCCAGAGGAACAGCAGCAGTGTTGCGCGTGATGAGACGCGCTACAGCACCAGCAGCATTGTCCTTTGCATTGATTTTTGGTGCAGCAGCATCGTGTGAAACGTCGAACAATGGGCGAAGTGCACCGAGAACATGTATATACTGCGGCGAGAGGTCGACTTGAGAGTATTCAACCAAAAGACCGATGGCAAAGCATGCATTACTCTGGACCTCAGGTTCTGGGTCGCTGAGCGCGGAATAGAACAGCTCCATCAGAGGTTGTGTCGATGGCGTCACAGAAGCCTTCATGCCAGCGATAATTTCTGCCAGACAACCGATAGCGGATGAGCGATCGCTGAGTGACCGGCTCTTCTTCTGTAAGTGGAATACAGGCTCAGTTCCTGAACGTGCAAATGAAAGACCTCGAACTTACGTAGTACTTCGAGATGAGAGGGAAGAAAGTACCGAATGCCTGTGCGAAGTCATTGCCTAGCGTGTTCGCAAGTGCTGATACCAAGTCGCCTGCAGACGAAATAAGCACCGAGTCATTTTCAGCCTGATCTTCAGGTGCCTCCTCATTTTCATCCTGGTCAGGGTCCTGTTGGCAAAGTGCCTTTTGTTCAAGGACCTGCAGAGCGATGGAACTGATCGTCTCGAGATCTACATCTGATGTCAGCACGAACAAAAAGAACTAATAATCCGACCTACGGCCTTCGAAGAACGCAGGCCCAATCTTGTTGATGGTCTCTGCAAGACCAACACATAAGGTGATAACGACACCTCTGGGGAAAACATTTAGTGAAATACATAAACTAACAGATGATAACTGACTTGTTGTCCTCGGTCTCGTACATCTCAATTAAGGGCTTCAAGCTGTGACCAATGAGCTCTTTCACGCTCTGCTGAAGAGGCACAACCTAGACATTGTGTCAACATTACGCTCGAATATAATAACTGCAACTCACCGGCGTCCCAGGGGTAAAGTCAGGTGCACCGCTCAATTCGAAGAACGTCCTTACGATCTCCAACAACGAGTCTGTCGCGGACTTGCGAATACCCTCGTAGTAATGATCGAGTAAACTGACAAGCTCGAGAGCACAAGGCTCGACGTAAGGGAAGAAGTGGTTGCGGGTGGCAGCAAAGAGCGTTCCAATGGTGTCAGCTGCGATTTCCTTCTCGACTGCAATCGCGCTGTTGACTTCGAGCATCTTGTCGAGGTCAACATCTTCAAGCTCAACTTCGGGATTGCCATTGATATCATCCGTGACAGAGATTGCATTGGTAGGGGAGGATCCAGATGCGAAGGCAGCAGCGGCCTCAGTGCCAGAGACTGAGAATAATCATCAGGAAACCTTTCAAGCAGAAAAGAAAGAAATGGTTTGCATACAAGCAGTAATATTGTCCTCGCCGTGCTCTGATTGCTTGCAGCTCTGTAGCAATAGAGGCATGACACTGGGTAGGTATGGCGCAAACTCTTCACCAAAGACCCTAGCCATCACACCAAAGAACAGAAAACTGCACTCGCGAAGACGTGCGCTACCCATCTCAACACCCTGGAATGCCTGTTTCATCATGTCCGCAAAGTACGGGCGGAAGATATCGACGCCAACAGCCTCTGCGAAGGTTCCAACGGCGTCCATAGCGAGACCGCGGAGCTCCGTCTCCTCGCCCTCGCCGGTGAGTACCAGGAAGTGCTCCAACTTGCTCATCGTCGGCTGGAAGTAGGGAAGGAACTTCGCTTTTGACGCATGTGCAGCACTACCAATGGCTCCAGTAACCACGGTCTTGACTCGGATAGGTGCAGTGTCAAGCAAACCAACGAGTTGCTCCATAATGAGCTGTAGATATTGGTCAATGACATCCTGCAAGATCTCGAGGAGTGCATCGAGAGCAGTACAAGCCGAGTGCTGAGTAGTGGGATCTTGCACCAAGCCCATGATCACCTAAAAGTATCACACAAACCTCAGCACGGCCATCAAATCGTAACAAACTTGCGAGCTCACAGGAACAAGAACGGAATGCTTGGCAATGCACTCATCCTCCAGCCACTCGCACAAACAGCTGACAGCAATGCAGGTGGCCTTCCTGACCGAAGTATCTCCGTCCTGGAGACCAGCCTCAATAACTGGCCAGACGTGGCTCATCAAAGGCGTCATGAACTCGCTGCAGCCCTCCACGGCAACGCCAAGTGCAAGCATTGCGCCACGACGATTGTTCGGGTCAGGAGAAGCGAAGTAATGGGAAATGAGTGTACGGAGAGCAGGGAAGACTTGGGTAGGGGGAAGGTTTGTGGCGAGGCCGTCGATGATGCGGAGAGCAGACTAGGGTGATAATGGTCAGGTCATCATCGCAGTATTAAACGAAAATCACGTACACGGCAAGGAGCGTCATCGTCGGAATCTGCGGGTTCCTCCTCGGTGGTAATGGGCATGAGGCCCTCCAAGATGGCGCCAGCGAGGTCTTGGCTTTGGATTTTGGATTTTTTGCTAGAAAGACGACTTAATTACGGTCATGATACCAACCCAGACATGGACCCACTATTGCACAGTCCAGTTAAGGGCATTAAGTGCCAAAACACGAATTTCAGGGTCGAGATTGCGGTTGCCTCCAGCTTGAAGGAGGAAGGATGCCAGTTCCGCGATATGTGGACCAAGAATTGGCACTTCCTGCATGACATTTTGCAAATAAATCTATGTGAATAAAAGGTGGAATGTAAACGCACAAGAATAAGAAGAGTCTCGAATACATCAAAAAGTTGACGAGCAATAGATTCATCGCCAGACTCAATGGATTGACCGAGGATCTGGATCATACCAGGGAGGAGTGCTTGGAAGGATTTCTGTAGTACATAATGAGGTAAGCTTTGGGAGGAAAAGAATTCACGCACGATGTCAGCCTTATCATCAGAGTCAATGTACTGGGCGATGACACCCAAAGCCCTTAAGACAAAGTTAGTTTGCCATCTAAGATTACGCGATGAGCCAAGCGCACCGGACAGTCGTTATACGAACTTCAATACTCTCAGGGTCCTTGAGAAGACCCTCAAAGAGCTTGAAGAAGCTTTGCAGGTGCTCTTGGAATCCATCCACGATGTTTTCAAGCACAGTGAACAATATGAAGATGCCGACCTCGCGGTGTTCTTTTTGTCCTGATGTGCACGACTGGTGCAACCATGGAAGGAGTTGTGGCCACGTTCCAGCAGAGATCTCGATGCTAGCAGCCGCTGCGATCACACGTGCGGCAGAGTGCCGGACGAGCTTACTATAAAACATTAAAAAAGATCGCTGTGAGTCAACTTTTGCAAGCAAGGAATTAGACCGACTCTTGTTCAGCAAGGATCACGGCAGGAAGTTGGTCTTTAATCTGCGAACGGACATCTTGGGGCAGTTGCATCCATAGATCACCACTCTTTTGCGAAACTCGCTTCCGCATCTCAACGGCAGCCAGTTGGCGAACCTGGTGGGCAATAATTCATGAGCACAGAGCGAACATCTATGAGAATGTATATCTAAGAATAAGCAAATACGATGTTTACTCACCGCGGTTTCTGGCGAGCTGGCAAGTATTTGTGCAAGTGCAGATATACATGCTGGATTTTTGTAGTACTCGGTATTGAGCTGCGCTGTGGCCTGGTGCAGATAATAAGTCAGGAAACGCGATATGAACGCGTTAGATGCAGCGATCTCACCGCTTTGAGTTGGTTGGTATCGTTTGAGATGGACTGCAGCAGTAGATTGTGTAGCCCCTGCACAAAATTCGGCTATTATCGTGAGCGATACGACAACAAATAATCAGATCGGGTTCAGCAGTGAGCAATCAGACGTTGATCTGCACGTACATCCATGTTCAAAAGTCGTGGACGGAGGAAGGAAGAGGGGGAGATGAATCTGATCGTCAATGCTGCCGGTGCTATCCAAATCCTAAAAACTTGTCGGAGTCAGAAAAATTTGCCACGCGATGATCCACTACGAGTTATCTTTACATTGTCAACGTGGACCGTCATGCATGCCCCTCCATTGTCTTCAGGTCCATGCAACTGTGAGTGCTCTGATACATGTCCTCTACCATGACATTGATTTTATCGATCAAGTCCATAGGCTAGTCTTCGCCTCGATCCGATTCTGTGGATATGGACTTGGGACCGTTTCTCCCCGGACGCTCGTTGGTCGATATCCATCGGCGAGGCAATCCACTTATTGTCCTATCCTTGCGCACATTCATTGATTAGAGTTTAGTGTACAAATTTAAGGTGACTAGCACAGTAGTACAATTATCATATCATCCCATACACTAATAGATCGTTCGACTAACGACTGGTCTTGTGGGAGAAATTCCAAACTTAGCCTGATCCAGTAAGGCCACCTTGGGCGCCAGTAGCTGTAATGCGAGCCACGGCATCAGCAGTTGTGGTACAAGTGATTGACGTTCCCGGAGAGTTAACGAGTGGAAGGGCGGCGCAAGTGAGACTCGATCCACAGGATGAAGTCACAAACTTGCCACCTACACACTGCGCAAAAGCGCCACCGACGCATGCATTGGTACCCGCTGTAAAAATATTTAGAATTCAAGTGATTTTGATCTTAAAGAAAGTAGAACTCACCGGTGCAGGAAGAAGCAGCAGTCAGCGTAGCGAACTGTGCATTGAGCTTCTGAGCAGCCTGGCCGTTAGCTAGCTTGAAACCTCCACTGCTGGAAGTAGTGCCAGATGGAACAGCGGCAATGGTAGAACCTGCCATGGTAGCTGAAGCAGTAGGATTGGATTGGGCTACGCCCCCAGCACCGGAGGAGACCACAGTCGAGTTTCCAGTGTTCCCAGCAGTGATGGTAGAACTGGTTGTGCCACTGACACCAGGGTTCTGGGTGATATCCACAAGCTGTGAGCCATCGGCGATGGGGCCGGAGGGATTTGCAGGGCATGAACCAGCTGGACTAAGAGGCGCGCTCTTCCCAAATGGGATAGTGCCGGGACCGCCAACAGCAGTGCCACCGACAAAGGTCTTGGGATCGTCACCCTGGAACTGGCACTGGAAGAGCCCATTGAGCTCAGCATTGCGCGGGGCTGACTGGCAATAAGGAACGCTCTGTGATGTGGGCTGTGCATATCGAACTCTTTAAGTACCGGTGAAAGAAACCAATTTAAAAAACACGAACAGAGTTTCTGGGCTGCTGGGCAAAGATCTGAGCAAATTTTATCATGTTGGCATCGTTGTTAAGAGTCTTTGCAAGGTCAACCATGTTATCCGCGGCATTCTGCTGCTCGCATGGACCAGGGGCAGCAAGAAGAGTGCCAAAGGACGCGACAGCAACTTGGTTACATTGTGCACCTCCACCAGCAGCATTCTACGGTGAAACGATGAGAAGAGATAAGTCAGAGGCATTCCTGGAACTTACGCATGCCTGTTCCCATTTAGTAGTCGAGTCAGAAATGACCTGTGCAATGCGCTTCTGGAACGGAGCACCGTGCACAGAGATGGTGGCGGCAAGAAGGAATGCAGCAAGAGTAGTGAAATGCATCGTAACCAAAGAACGTTCGAAAATTGGAAGAGAAGCGGTTCAAAGTCTGTAATTGAAAGCAGCGCAGCTGAGAATGAAGCTGTTAGAAAGTCGCCCGAGTTCGAAGAAAGATGAGATGTTGCAAGTCCAGCTCGCAGCAGGCGGAACGACGTGAAGAGATCTAGAAAGAGGACCTGTATAGAGCACGTTTAAGAAGAACCCAACGAGAGAAAGACATGCCGAGTCCTTTATACTTAGTTTTTGTTGCCCCCGGAGCTTGCAATATTTGCCGTGTTGTGCCAAACGCGGAAGGAGAACAATGGGGCTCACATAATGAAGTCTCGGAGTAAGTCTCCGGCGCCTATTACTGTTAATTAAGTAGCAACCATAGTCGCTGCGGTTTCAGCCTATCGTACAGGGGACTCAAAGAATAAAGTTTTTTTTCATCTCATCTATGTATGAAAAAAGGGATCGAGAAAATTTCGAATGGTTGCATGACAGTCTACAGATCGCTGAATGTAACTGTGACAACAACCAAGCTGACTCAGCACTTGTCGCGCCAAACAACCAGAGTCACTCAACCCCGTCGTTATGATCACGGTCTATCTATGTAGGATCTCAAACCACCAGAAATCCTTGAAAAGTAGGAAAGGCTGTCTTGCTCTTTCAAGGTTCGACTACGGGAGACTAGTAGAAAACCCAACTTACAAGATCACAAGAAAGTTGACGCAACGCAGGCTTCTAGAGGTTTTCCCGTCCCGGCGCCCCATCATGAACACCCCGCGCGCCCGGCCAGGACGAGGCCCTTTGACTAGTCTCTCCCGTACTCCAACCATAATTCAACTGGCACAACTTCTCAGTAGTATGCCTGACAGAAGTGCTCACAGTTATGTGCGTGTGTCATATGGGCTTTCGCACAGGGAATCGACCGCAGCCAGAATATCATAACAAGGTGATACCTGGTGATACATGTGATAAGATAACGAATCCGGGGAACGATGAAGTTGTCGTTCCTGACTATCATGATGTGTACTCATACTCGTGTATGCTTTACTGATTTCGTTTTTACGAGGATTGAATATTGAGGCCGCATCGCACCTCGGAGGATCTCCGGGAAAGCAGTAGAACCAACTTAGCCTCATCTACCAGATCGCGGCGTTCCCGGAGGTCTCAGAATTCTTGAACATTGAATCTCTGTAGTTACCAACGATCGAAATTTATCACGTGGAGTACGCACATCTGAATATCCATGTGAAGCAAGGTCATACGATGTTGTATTCAGGGGAACTATGTATGGGCTCAAATCTTATTGCTGCTCGGGGCGTGCTAAATTAGCGTTTATTTCAGTCACGATTGAGAACGAAACAGCACCTCCCCGCGGATCTTCAATTTTCATGAATCCTTTTCTTCTGTTGACATGCTTAGTTCATGACATCATTCATATTCAATATGCTTAGGGCCCCGTGGCTCGGAAGATCATTTGTATCGCGAATGTGGGCCGTTTATGGCATTACCAGGACATGAGCTGTGTGCAGTACTCGTTCTTCGTCTTGCGCAGCTACGTCATTCCAATAGTGATGTTATACTCGACCTTGCGAGGCTTTTCAAAAGTCCAACAGAATGCGCGCTCTAAACATAACTCTCGGATACTATTATGCGTGCGTGTTTTACCCTTCTGATAGGGTCGGACGCGCATGGATTGCATCACCAGCCAAGTTGGGTGATTGGCTGATCTGTCGATCGCAGCCCGAAAAGTTTACTGTATACTACTTTTCGAGACTGAGATCGCTCTCGTTCATCATTTTCGTGTCTTGACATTAAATCCAGGAAGTAATGGCACCGACATGTGGTAGGATGCGGTGCCAATCTTCGAATTCTCAGGGAATATGTTATGTTTATTCTCATGAACTTAAGTTCGATGTCGCGGTGGCCCGATTGTTGCACATGCTCTGATCATGAGCAGAAACGTTTGACGATACGTGTGGGGTTGACATGTACATTCTTCGGACCAGTTTCGTCCACCCGCCCCTGGTATATAAACTGTTGATCCCTCCTACAGTATCGCCCCGACTTTCAGGATGAAGTACTATATCGCCCTTACCTTGGCTGCTCTCGCTAGCGCTACCCCATACGGCATTGACGTTTCTTCCTACCAGCCCGACGTTGATTGGACTACTGTCAAAGACAACGGTATCAGCTTTGTCTATATCAAGGCTACTGAAGGCACAGGTAAAGATTCCCCCTCACCCGATATCGGGACTCTCATGATGAAGGGTCCTTGTAGATTATATCTCCCCTTCCTTCAGCAGCCAGTATATCGGCGCAACCGACGCTGGACTCATCCGTGGTGGTTACCACTTTGCTCACCCTGATGAGTCTACTGGCGCTACCCAGGCTGATTACTTCCTGGCCAACGGAGGTACGATTATTCAGGAAGTGATCCCCCCTGAACGACTGAAATAAATGCATATGCAGGTGGATGGTCTGCTGACGGTATCACCCTTCCTGGTGCTCTTGATATCGAGTGTAAGTTGACGATGTCGCATTGTACCCGCAACGATCTCATCTGTGTACAGACAACCCCAGCGGAAGTGAGTGCTATGGTCTGACCGCTTCAGCGATGGTGTCCTGGGTGCAGTCCTTCTCCAATACCTACGAGGCTGCTACAGGCCGGTAAGATTTACCAGAATATAAATAATTCTACGCAACTGACCTCGTTTCTGCGCTTTTAAAGCTACCCTGTCATCTACACCACAACGGACTGGTGGACAACCTGTACTGGTAACAGTGCTGCGTTCGCGAGCACAAATCCACTTTGGATCGCGATATACTCCTCCTCGGTTGGCACCCTCCCTGCTGGATGGGCGTACGAGACGTTCTGGCAATATGCGGACTCTGGCCCCAACCCAGGCGATGCTGATCTGTTTAACGGTGACGCTGCTGGTCTCTCTAGGTACTATTCCAAGTCATGCGTTGTCCTTATTATATCCTGACCTTTTCCCCCCCACAGGATGGCGTATGGCTCTTGAAACTTGGTGTTGCCTCTTTCTGGGTTGAGGTTTTTCATGTAGTTAGCCACTAACTGCTGTACGTCTCATACCTCTTGGAATATTTCTACTCCCATGATGAGTGTCAATCCGGCCCTCCATTTGAACAACCATTCTCGAATACTCCTTGAAGAGATTCTCGCAGTAATTAGTGTCTTGTAGGTTGTGTCAAGGCGACACGAATACCTTCAGCCAGTTCTCCCAGCCCGCATCCCTTTTAGGGAAGTTCATTTGAGTCAACTTCGTGCCAGCAATGATTCCAATGAAATTGTAGCCGAGTCAGCGACAGCTCCTACTCCCGGCGGGCCGGATACGTTCGCCTCGCACTGCTTGAATGAAATGCCAATATCATCGCTAGTCTGCGGCCACAATCCTGTAGCGATTTCAAATGTCAACACGATCAACACCAGAGCCTTTGGGACCACTCGCAGGTCTAGCGGAGGATGACCAGAATAGGTGGTGGTTAATTGTTTTGGAAGGAGAACCCGCGACGGAAAAATGAAGGATACCAGGGAAACAGGATCTATATTATATAGCGATGTGGCAGGGGCTATGTAGTGGCCTAAGCCTCGCAATGGTAAAGCAGCTCAGATGATGATGGGGCCCCTTACACTACGAACATGCTAGTCTACGTGCTGACTAAGCTCTGGGAAAGCGAGAGGCTGTCCCTGCCCCTAGTCCAACGAGTGTAAGTGTACTCAGTTTCGTGATATCAAAGGATATGGCGGATCACAGATCGCCGTTGATTGAAGTCTAACATTGTGAATATAAGTTCAAATCACGACCGCGCGCGCATTTCGACTGTTCATTCGTATCCGCTCCCCATAATGCCAAAATATCCAAGGTCTGCAGATCTAATCTGTGAGCGCAGTAAAGGATGCAACAGAAGTACAGACGCACGCAGGACAGCCTATCACGATTGCTACGACTGCAAGGACAGTGTCACCCTTCCCGAATCCAAGTGCGTCGTACATCGCTGGAGCAAATAGAGGAAATCCAAAACCTGCTATTGATCGAAGGCAGGCAACGGCAGCTAGTGCTAAACACAACGCGTAAATAGGTGCAATGGAAACAAAATACAAATAGTACCGGAAGCGGCATGAAGCGTAAAGGCATCCACAACATAGGTCTGAATACACTGGAAACTGAGAATAAGGCCCGCTCCAACGAGCGCGATACCCTATTGGAACTGTCAAGAGGGTACAGTCGTAACGGAACCAAACTTACAATATCTGGAGCTATCCAATGAGTATGAGCTTGACTAGTCCAACCTGCAATCAAGCAACCTATCGGAAATAGCACGGTTCCGGGAAACATAGCAGCTGATGATACACTAAATTAACACTAAGAATGCGAAGGATAATTGACGTACGCAATCTGAACTCTGGCTTCCCAATTCCACCATTCTTACTCTTCAAATGAACGTAGACCTTGTCCATCGTTCTCGCGTTTATTTGGGATGCCCCCGTCATCCCTATGCCAAGTGCAATGTAGTGGAGGCCAGCGATTCCCGCAGGCTGCTGGTATACTCCCTGAAAGATCGATGGTATCGTCGTTAAAAGGACTGGGGAAGGCATATGTGAGGTTACGTACATGGGAAAATACATGACTCACGATAAAATATCCCGTATAGATATGCCATGTAAACACCAAGTAGCTGCACGATTGGCTCGTGGATAAATAGTGCGAAAGGACGCTTGAGAGATTCGGCCATGATAGTCTGCCAACTATAGAACGAGTCTTCACAAAATGCCTCTTAATGGAAATAAAAAGTGGACTTACGAGCGATTTTGGCCCTCGAAAATGGTGCGGACTTCTCTATATGTTTTCTCGGCATCCATGGATCTGCGAATGCGCTCCGCCTTCCTTTCCAATAAAAGAGGCGCGAAAGCTGAAATAAAATCAATAAGGAAGAACAAAGCGGGACCGATCTCTTGCTCACTTTCTTGCAAAAAATACAATCCAAGGATTTGAATGACTACATCCACAATGGAAGTCGACCAAAACTGTTAGGAGGGTGTGAGACCTGTCTAATATCGGTAAAAGAACCAGTGCATACCACCCACCGCCAGTTCGAACGTTCAGCAATCCTGCAGATGATGTAAGTAGCATTATCGAACTAGTAGTAATCACGAACCATGCGCCTGTGATCGGGCCTATAATAGGTCCCAATAGCGGAGCCAAGGAGAAGATAGCGACGGCTCTCCCTCGCTCATCCGACCGCCAGCAATCCCCTAGAACGCCGCCACCAATCTGAAGAGCGAGGTCCTTTAGATCAGGTGCATTGTATTTATTAAACCTTAAAACCTCACCGACATCGGCGCGCTCCCTCCGAGGCCAGCGAGGAATCGGAAGGCAAGAAGCTGTGATTCTGTGCGTGCAAATCCACAACCGAAATTCCATACTACCACATCTTAAAGAGTACAAGTAGATTAACTTGCAAAAATCACGTACCAAGATACCATAGGTTTGCCAATTGCAAAACACGGGACCGGCCATAAATCTCGCTCATTGGGCCCAGAAACAAGGGACCAAGCGCTGATATGTAGTTTGGTTGGTCAGGAGTTCGTCTGACATGCATAAAAGTCACTTACCATACGCAAGCACAAAGATAGATGTCGTGAGTGCTATTATGACGCTGCTACTGATCCCGAAGGTGGAAGCTACTTGGTCACTAGCGGGTGCGATCATAGAGGAAGACACTGGACTCATAAAAGTAAATGCCGATACAATTACTGTTGCAGCCCATTTGCGCCTATGGCTCCAACTGTATGAGAACCGTAAGCCCTACGAACATGCTACTCTAGTAACGCGACGCACTTTTTAGGATTGTGAGGGTCATCGGGACCGTCCCAGTCAACAACTAAAACATCTGTAGCAAGGTGCTTCTGAGAATTACTCTGTTCCGTAACATGGATGTGCTTTGGTTCATGAGGGGCTTGTAAAGACAGTGTCTCAGACACGCAGTCTTCTAGTCTCCCTTTTGTGCTGTCAATGACGAATGAAGGGGGCTGATTTGCGCCAGACATGTCAATGGAACTAGATTGTGGGTGAACTGGTGTCTTTTATCATGATAGTCAACGCGAACGCCACGGTGGCTCCATCAGGCTAAAAATGCCAATGCCATCTGACCTCGTCGGCTGACAGCAGCTGGCAGGGTGTGACAAACGTCAGCGGTCATACACATTTTTTACTGCAACTTGTTAGTGTCATAATGCCGCATCCAAGCCGCATCACTGTAGCAATGACTAAGAGTGAAAAGCATTTCGTAATATAAGGTGATTTACCCTCATCGTTCATCTCGTCAGAATAAACTTCCTGGCATGAAAGAACCTGAAGTTCATGAATCATGATCATTGATCATGGAACAATCAATGAACACAATGTAGTACTGCCGCAATGCGAGTCGAAGCGAGACTCGTTCAGTGAGTAGCAATTTAGTCATGAGTTCGGGAGCGATGCAGATCGGTAATGAGATGCGATTGTCTGCCGACAATAAGACAAGATAGAAACTGTTATCTCCGGAGACTCCAGGCTTAAGCTTGACTGTACAGTAGCTACATTTTTAGAAAGAAAAGAAAAAGAAAAAGAAAATATTCTAACAGTTTAGTAAGCGTTCCCAGCTTCATCTCTGCACGTACTTGTCATGAGCGCAACGACTGACTTTCAATAAGTTTCCTTTTTCGTAGTTACATTTCCACTTACTATACAGTCATACG
>CAKNEV010000410.1:0-21619 GCA_930272055.1 Rhizopogon roseolus | reverse complement strand
GGGTGAGATGCGATTCTGGCACTTTTGTCACGGTTTGATCATGTGATCAAGTGAGTCCTGACTGCAGTCTACCTTACCTTATAAATGTTGGATATCCTACACACCTTAGTTGCTTGTATAGACAACTGAGGTAAGACTACACTCGTTATCTAGCTATTTCATAGCTAACTCACTTGTATTCAGTTATATCTTCAATAGGTACATCTACTAATACAGTTGCTTGTATAGACAACTGAGATATATCTTCAATAATAAAGTGAGCATACAGTCCGTAGCAGGTGCAGCGCGTGCAGAGGCGACAATGATTTGAACCGCGGGGGATAATGACAATCAGACTGAGGACTGAGGGAGAAATGGGAATGTGGTCCGACGATCAAGTGAAAATATGAGCATCGGGTCCTGGCATGACCTGGAACGTTGCTCCAGAACAATTACGTTTATTCTTCTGATGTGCACGTGCGCGATCAGGACGCGCTACTTCCGCTGAGCAAGTCAAGCAACGGATCTTGGTGCCGAGATGAGTGATGAGATGACGTGCAAGGCTGTTGTACTGGATGCGCATCGAGCACCCTTGCCAACGACAGCGATGCAAGGCCATCTGATCACCATGGACATCATGGTGGTCTTTCAAATGCGAGAAGAGCTGACGGGTATAAGGCTGGATCATGTAGTTGCATGGTTCGCTGTCATGAGGCCACAGGCACGGATAATAATGGCTGTGCCGATCCAGAATGGTGAGAGGTCGTGAGCGATTGCTTTGAATAGGATGAGGATTGAAAGCGTTATGATTGCCAACATGCTTGATGCTCGATAACGAGTGAAGTGGGTAACCGAGGATGGAACCTAGACTGTTATGGTGGGCCAATCCTGTCTGAGCACCCGGTAAGTATTGAACGCTATGGGGGCGTATTACTTTTAGTTGTGTGATGATGCTGACGAAATGCCAAGACACACCCATCATCATGAGCACCGTCGGATGCATCGTTGATGGTCGGTAAAATATCCATTGCAGTGAGGTGGTACCCGGGCCCTGCTGGCTGCAGCTGAAGACCTGTTTCGTGCACAAATTCTATTTGATCCGTATGGTGGCACCGAACGCTATAGGCCCGTATGGTGAATATCCCGGTGACAATGCCTAAGAAATGCTAGAAACGTACATCTCGTTGTGGGCGTAGACAGCATGCATCATGACGAGATGCGAGGAGTGCTCGAGAACCAGCGAACGACAGCAACCTAGTGGAATACTCTACAATAGAAATAGATGGCTCCTAAGAGATATCGAGTATAGGGAATAGTCTTCTAGTACCGTCCTTGCTGGTCGCAGCTAATCTGCAGTAGAGAATGGACAGCTGAGGAAGACGGTTCTTCTTATATATGAGAAGGACACGATGCATGGCAACAAGCCAAAGCCCCTAAACGATGGACTGCTCATTGCTCGACGTCCGCACGGTGGTGAAGTTCTGAGTTGGCAAATTCAAATTGGTCATTGGCAGTCATGATTGAACGTAAGGTAAATTGAATGCCGAAATGAATCCCATGACTGGCAAGGGGGCGCATCTTCAGGGAAGCTTACATAATATAAACTTAGCGATCGCTGATAGTGATACCCAAACTTGAAATGAATGGGCCTTCAAATTCAAACTTTTTGCGTCGATGGAGAGCTAATATGATAGGCAAATGGTTGACGCTTCTCATGCCACCAGCGCGGACAAAGGGACACGCCTTGGCCCTGTGGCGCGGTCAGAAAGGATGATAACCTTGATGCCATCCTCAATTGCTTGAGATGCCTCGCTGCGGACACGTTGCAACGCAAGTTGATAGCCAGGAAACCCTTCTTCTTTGGGGAACGTCATGTCTATGGTGATGGAAGGCCACCCCGCATACGCGAGCTTCAGATTCTTCGTGGCGTTCATTTCCTCCAAGGAAATCAGAGGGGAGGGTAATAGAATACGATGGCACTGCTGCGGCTTCATTTTCAGCGGATTGTCCTCGGGGCCGACGTATGCTTCGAGAGACATGACAATGCTTTCCCGAATAGAATCGATGGGAGGATTGGTGACCTGGGCGAAGAGCTGGCGGAAATGATCATAATGGAGATGAGGCTGAGTAGCGATCGCTGCCAATGGAACGTCATTGCCCATGGAACCTAAGGCCTCCTTTCCAGTATCTATTATAGGTAGCATAAGGAGGCTAAGCTGCTCTATGGTATAGCCGAACGCGAGAAGCTTGGGATCAGCGCTAAGAGGCGAATCATCAATGACTGGATCAAGAGAGGTATTGCTACGGATGATGCACTTGATAATGTTGGGGACATGGAGGACGTGACTCTCAACCCAGGAAGAGAAATTTTGTTTAGCAGCAATGTTGCGCTTCAGCTCCTTGTCATCGACAATCCTTCCCTCAAGCGTATCGACCAACAGCATACGGCCGGGCTTTAAACGTCCCTTCTGAACAACCTTCTCGGGTGGGATGAACACCGCGCTAACCTTGGAAGCGCAGACCATGATATCATCGTTGGTGACAATGTAGCGACATGGTCTGAGACCATTTCGGCCAAGGTTCGCACCGCAGTACCGGCCGTCGCTGAAGGTGAAAAGGGCAGGATCGTCCCAAGGCTCTTGAAGACAAGCAGCCCACTTATAGAAGGCGCGCTTCTGGGCATCCATGCTCTCTCGTTGCCTTGCCAGGCTTCGGGAATAAGTATCATAACTGCCTCAGGAAACGTGACGACGCCATTGACAACAAGTAACTCAAGTACGTTGTCAAACGCAGCAGAGTCAGATCTGCCGGTCTCGATGATGGGGTAGAGCAGATCGAGCAGATCGCCGAAATGAGTGGATGAAAGTACGCCTTCTCGAGCTCGCATCTAGCTCTTGTGTCCGCGCACAGTGTTGATCTCACCTAAGGACTCTGCGTCAGGGCTTACCTGGCATTTCTAAGTGCAGATCACTAACCATTGCGAGCAGCCCATCCCATCGACCGAGCGCGATCCCAAGAAGGAAATGTGTTTGTCGAGAATCGAGAATGCACCAAGTAAAATGCGAACAATACAGCACGTGATTGAGATCATGATAAGGTAGACAACATGCATTTACAGTAGATGACAATTGAATCATAATGGGAACAGATCAAGAAAATCATAGAGAAAGGCTGTAGCTACAGGTCTTCGGTTTCCGATTATTCATTCACGTCGTGCTGAAAGATCCCATGTGCTTTTTACAAGTAATCTAGGGTTTATCGTTCCCATTGCCTGTCCATTGAGCATCACACGTCAGTCACATCACGTGATGTTTACTAACAGTTGTCTACCTACGCTGACGCTCACTCATGTGGCTACCTCTGCGTATGCGCTCCGTATATCATTGAACCCTTTCTCTTGCGTGTGCGTCGCATGGTTTGTAGCCGCAAGGCAAGAGGTGCTTCCGCAGTCCAAAGTCGGTCCTTGTACCTCTTTAGGCAAATTTCACGACTCCCTTTCATGGGATGCATCGCATTTGATTTTTAAGTTCAGGAGCCTCAGCCGCCATCGGCGTTCTCGAATTTTGAGATCCGGGCTCCGAGATCACAGATCCCAGGATCGGTTCGTTGGGTTGCCAGCTAATTAACGTGTCTGCAGGTTCTTTTCGCTGTAAGCGACCTCGCCCATTTCCACACAATCCGACCTATCATACGTCTACCGTTTTATGGGACAAATTAGGGACGGCGTCATCAAATAAGAAGTTGTTCCCTTGATACCTCGCTCACGCATAAAACGTGGAGGACAAGATGTCTCAGCTTCACAATTTCTCCATACCCGACGCTTTTGTGCGGTATCTATGTACTATTTTGGATATGAACGCTTTCACAGTAAGCCGCTTCCTACCTGACTTTACACTTATTTTGACCAAATCCTAGAATGGCACTCGAGTTTTTTATTGGGCATCCACTGGTGAAATCAAGTACGGCACAGTGCAGGGTACGGCTGATGTGGGTACCCTATGCGTCATCGAGTGGTATCGAATCTTCTAATGAGTTGTATCTTATAGGGTACCCAAACTGTGCTGGCGGTAATAGATGGGGGGAGGCCACGCCCAGTCACCGTGAGCCTCCAATGATTTATAGGTGATGTCATCAGTTTAATTTGCATTTCCAGGATTCCCAGTCTTTCAAAAGTACGTTAGCAATGAGCATGAAGACCCTATAGGTTCCCTGAGAAAAAGTGATCCACAGCATGCCTCTGACACATGTAGGAGCTCGATTGGATGATGATGTATAGCTGGATTCTTGTCAAATTCTTGCCTGGGCGGTGTGGCTCGTGTCCTTCTCATATATAAGAATTGTCTTAAGTATCCCAGTAAGTTGCTGTCGTTCGCTGGTTCTCGAGCACTCTTCGCATCCCGTCATGATGCATGCTTTTTGCGCCCACAACGAGATGTACGTTTCTAGCATTACTTAGGCATTGTCACAGGGATATCCACCATACGGGCCTATAGCGTTCAGTATCACCATGCAGGTCAAACAGGATTGATGTATGAAGCAGGTCTTCAGCTGCAGCCAGCAGAGCCCGGGCACCGCCTCACCACAATGGATGTTTTATCGACCATCACCATACGTCCAAATGTGCTCATAACGATGGGTACGTTTCTTGGCATTTTGTCAGCAGCATCACGACTAATCATAATGTCGCCCATAGCGTCAATACTTACAGGGTACTCAGAGAGGATTGGCCCACCATAACAGTCTCGGTTCCATCCTCGGTTACCCACTTCCCTCACTACCGAGCATCGGGCATGTTGGCAATCATAACGCCTTCAACCCTCGCCTCATTCAATGCAATCGCTCACAAGCTCTCACCATTCTGAACCGGCACAGCCACTACTATCCGTGCCTGTGGCCTGATGACAGCGAACCATGTGACTACATGATTCAGGCTGATACCCGACAGCTCTTCTCGCACTTGAAAGACAACCATAGTGTCAAGGGTGCTCAGAAGCGCTTGC
The DNA here is from genome assembly GCA_930272055.1 of Rhizopogon roseolus. NCBI lineage: Eukaryota > Fungi > Basidiomycota > Agaricomycetes > Boletales > Rhizopogonaceae > Rhizopogon > Rhizopogon roseolus. The sequence goes on along the minus strand of CAKNEV010000410.1, from coordinate 16,640 downwards.
ATCGCTGTCGTTGGCAAGGCTTCTCGATGCTACAACGGCCTTGCACGTCATCTCATCACCCATCTCGGCATGAAGATCCGTTGCTTGACTTGCTCAGCGGAAGTGGCACGTCCTGATTGCGCACGTGCGCATCAGAAGAAGAATAAACATATTTGTTCTGAAGCAATATTCCAAGTCATCCCAGGACGCGATGCTCATATTTACACTTAATCGCCAGACCACGTTCCCATCTCAGTCCTCAACCTCTCATACTCCAACTTTGATACGCAGCCGCAACCTTGTCGTTATTCCGCACTGTTCAAACCATCGTCACCTCTATCCCTCAGCTCTCAGCTTGTTATGGACCAAATTTATGACGCAGCACACAACCTAGATCTGATTGTCGTTATTCCCTGCCGTTCTATTCATTGTCGCCTCTGCCCCCCAGCTCTCGACTTCTCATGCACCAAGTTCATAGCGCAGCGCGCAACCTGGGTGCGATTGTTGTTATTCCCCGCGGTCGAGTCTTTCTACATACTATTGCCTCAGACGTTTGCGATACTTTGCGCGACGACTGAGGTATGTTACTGATATGATATATTCCTGTACTTACACTTACTTACGCTACGATAGCATATCTGTTTATTACAGGTGAATATATACCAGACGCTTGCGATGTTTTGCGCGACGACTGAGCATATCTGTTTATTACAGACGCCGCGCATTGCCTTTGTTTAGCTTTTATCAGACGCATGGCCAGCGGTGTGAACAGGCACTTGTAGCGAATAGCTGTTCGCATTTGGTGATCGATGACCTTTCTCTGTTGACTGTCGGACTGTCTAACTGCGATCCAGTGATTCTCAGGTGATTGCTATTTCGGCGAAATACTTACCAAAGATTAGCCCTCCTGCAGGATTCGAACACTGCCTAGCAGCAATGATTTTGCACTGCGTAGCTGTGCCATGCATGTGTAGATCATTGTGAATTGGACACGCTGGGCCGGTCCAGAGAAGGCTTCTCGGATAGAAACTTCTCGCGAGACCATGCCGCCAAGAAGTGAACCTACGAGAATTGTCAACTATTACGGATAGGATACAGTAAGTGCTTCTTTCTGAAGAAGTGAAAATTTAACAACAGAATGAGCAGCATGGTTGTTCAATTTGTTCTGAGTGACATGAAGTTTGTGCCGTATGTACGACAGACGAAGACGTCAAGACTTATCAAGTTGCCATATAAATTATGGTGGTTCGGTGGTCTCATTTGAAATGTCCCGTTGCAATTCTGCATCAGTAAGATGATCCTCTCCAGACCCTTCTCATCTCTTCCCCTGCCAGTGCTTGCCTTCCTCTCGTTGTCTGCGAGGACTTCGCCTCATTTTCGGGCAATATCGAGGATGGCTGCTCTCAAACTCACCGTTAAAGTCAGTTCAAACGGGATCAAGGCTATCGCTGCTTCAGATCGAGCTCGAGCCCAAGCTTTAGTACAAGGTAGCGGTAACTCTTTCATCGATGCATCCAATGGCAACATGATATGTGCCGCTAACATTGGTGTGGAGACTCCACCGACGTACTGTAAGTAGTTTCTCATGCTCCATTAGTTTCTTAATAGACCTTTCATGCAGACACGCTCCTGATCGATAACACCGGCGAGCTCACATTTGGCGGTTATGACGCGTCCAAAACCACGGGAAGCGTCAACTATGTGCCTATCACACTAGTGTATCCATCGAGTGGATATTGGGGCATTGATCAATCCATCGGCTACGGGGGGCCATTGATTTTCAGGGGGACAGCTGGTAATGTTGGAAAGTGCGAATAGAGCAGACTTGTATGCTCTTGTCGCTGTACTATGTGCGTTAGATTCAGGGAATGCTGAAGGACACGCTTCTCACCCTCTGCACCCTGTTTTAACTCTGGTTCCAGATATATTGAAGCCTACATAAGAGTGAGCACTGTCCACGAACGCGGATATCCCAAAATCTGCCTGTATACGTCTTGTGAGACTTGGGAATTTTGCTGTGCACCGGATTCATTGCAAGTTCCAAACGGGTGGAATCCAGGCCGGCCATCCTAGATAATATATTAGTTATACACGACCGTGCAGTTTCCATGAACACTAACGGCTGGAGAAGGTTTAGGTTGAGCTGAGGCAGAAAACGCAGAGAATGATCATACCAAGCCAAAGGCTAACCGCATCGCCCGCCTTGAAGCACGTTTTCGAGGACTCATTGTTTCATGCTGTAGGTAATAACTTATAACACAGTCGAGGATGTTACACAGTAGGCGGGATAGAACCAACGCTAATGACCTTATCTCCCGTGCGGAAGTAATATTTCTGCCACGTTTGCAAGCCTAGATACTATCCGAGCCAACAAGCATTTCTGGCAGGACAAAGCGTCACACTCTTCGTCCATGATGCCACTGCTATGGCATGTCACAACAGCAGTGGTCTATGGTTGGTGATGACGTACTATGATACAAACACATGTTCTAAGCCTGGAGTAGACCACGAGGTGCATGAATCAACAGTTGTTCTCTGCGTGTTATTCATGTCCGACAAGTTGTTAGTATCGATTGGCTTTTTCCAACTGAAAAGCCAGCAACATGACACGCAAGAACCACAAGTCCACCGTGACACCAGAGCCTCACGACCTAACCTTAATGGGGGATAAACTTCGACGACAGGCAGTTCTCCAACGTCTGCGGGCAACGTTTCTGAACGAGAATTAAAAACGTCAGTGTACGAAACGGAAATGAGCACTGCAGACTGCTGTGTCAAGGCTTGCAGCAGAGGTCATCGATTATTGGCTGTGCCACAGCAAAGATATATATGCGCATGTTTTTATTACCTCAGTCACCTTAACTCTCAAAAATTCTGCTGTATACGATCTCACATTCGACTGACCTGCTACCAAAGCAGCAGAGCCTCCAATCCGGTGAATATTTGGCATTTCGGAGTTTCGGATGGAATAATTTACAGGCGCTCTTAGACGTGGAAAGTGCGGCGATTCGCCTTCAGATGTGTCCGACGTAGTTCGAGTGTCAAGCCTTAGGTACATGCTTCCTCTTGGTAAATTCACGGTTTCCCACAGAACATCCTGTGGGCTTGAATCTTGAAGTTTGAAGGCCCATTCATTTCAAGTTTGGGTGAGCTTGCCATATTACTATCAGTGAGCGCTAAGTTCATATCAAGATGAGAAGAAGCGGTCAATAAGTCCCACAGGATGCACCTCGTCACTTGTCAGTGCTTGCCAGCGACCAGAAGAAAAAGAAAAAAGGGAGTGCTACAGGCTGGTCTCGATTTTGATATGGGTCTATTTACCCGATTACCCGCTCCTTCTGGCACACAAGTCATGAACCTCGATTGGATGATGTCTTTCTTTTTTCTTGCCTGGGTGGTGTGGGCAACCTGAGTCGGGTACGTCGTTATACCATCTAGTCTCTTTCCATCTCTCTTCTTCCCCTGCCAATCATGGAATCCATTTCTGGATCAATTCACCTTCGGGTGTGGGTTACGCGCATTTGGCATTCCCCTACACGTTCAACCATCGTGTGACCTTGATTATGGCTATTGACCTAATCTGATACTTGAATTTGCCGATTGGCCACCAGAATTCCATTGACGTGCGGACGTTGGGCAGTTCATTGTATTTGTTGCCATGCATCGTGTCCTTCTCATGTATAAAGAATCGTCCATCTATACTGCAGATTAGCTGTGACCAACAGGGACGATATTATTGTCTCCTATGCTCGATATCTCTTAAGAGCCATCTATCTCTGTTGCAGAGTATCCAAGTAGGTTGCTGTCGTTCACTGTTCTCAAGCACTCCTTGTATTCCGTCGTGATGAATGCTTTCTACGCCCACAACGAGATGTACGTTTCTAGCATTTCTTGGGCATTGTCACAGGGATATTCACCATACGGGCCCATAGCGTTCGGTACCACCATGCGGATCAAACAGAACTGGTGCACGAAGCCGGTCTTCAGCTGCAGCCAGCAGGGCCCGGGAACTATCTCACCGCAGTGGATATTTTACCAACCATCAACGATACGTTCGATGGTGCTCATAACGATGGGTGCGTGTCTTGACATTTCGTCAGCAGCATCACACGACTAATCGTAATACGCGCCCTCAGCGTTCAATACTTTCAGGGTGCTCAGGCAGGATTGGCCCACCATAACGGTCTCGGTTTCATCCTCGGTTACCCACCTCACTTGTTGTCGAGCATCGAGCATGTTGGCAATCATCGTGTCTTCAACCCTTATCCCATTCAAAGCAATCGCTCACGACCTCTCACCATTCTGAATCGGCACAGTCATCATTATCCATGCCTATGGCCTCATGGCAGCGAACCATGCAACTACATGATTCAGGCTGATACCCGTCAGCTCTTCTCGCACTTGAAAGACCACCATGATCTCCAGGGGGATCCGAAGGGCTTGTATCGGTGTCGTTGGCAAGGGTGCTCGATGCGCATTAAATACAACGGCCTTGCACGTCATCTCATCACCCATCTCGGCGTCAAGATCCGTTGCTTGACTTGCTCAGCCGAAGTGGCACGTCCTGATTGCGCGCGTGCACATCAGAAGAAGAATAAACGTATTTGCTCTGAAGCAGCATTTCGAGTCATCCCAGGACCCGACGCCCACATTTTCACCTAATCGTCGAACCACGTTCCCATTTCTCCCTCCTCAATCCTCAACCTCTCAAACTCCAACTTTAATACGCAACACTGTCGCCTCTGCCCCTCAGATCTCAACAAGTTTATGCGCGGCGCGCAACCTAGATCTGATTGTCATTATTCCCGCCGTTCTATTCATTGTTACTTCTGCCCCTCAGCTCTCAACTCCTCGTGCACTAGGTTCATGACGCAGCGCGCAACCATTATTCCCGCCATTTTATTCATTGTTACGTCTGCTCCTAGCCTCCTCAGCTCTCAACTCCTCATGCACCAAGTTCATGACGTAGCGCACAGCCTAGATCTGGTTGTTGTTATTTTTCATTGTCACCTCTGCCCCTAGCTCTCAACTTCTCATGCACCAAGTTTATGGCGCAGCGCGCAACTTGGGCCTGATTGTTGTTATCCCCCGCGGTTCAAATCGTTGCCACCTCTGGACGCGCTAGACCTACTACGGACTGTATGCTCATTTATATCGTAGTATTAGTATTAGACGCATCCAGATTGTCAGTGATAGGTTTGGGTTCTAGAATTCATACCAGAGCATTCGCTAAGGTGTAATGCGGGCCCGCAATTGACTTAGATGCCGAATACGTAGGTGAGTTGCTTCCTGCTTCCGGCATGTGTCGGTTGATGTTCGTCTTATTTGTTCCTAATTACAAGAGCCAGAACTAACTTTAAGCACAGTTAGTTAGCTAGATAAATGCAACGAATGTGTAAACGTACACTACAGAAAAACGCCTGAGGAAAAAGGATTTCTAACTATATGTAACGAGTGACTTCGGATATCTCCGACGTGTGCTGAGTTGCAAGTCAACTACATATATGGTGCGGTAGAACCATGCGCGCACTTGTAGCGAATAACTATTCGCGTTTGATGATCGATGATTGAAATATTGACTGTCAGACTGCCTAACTGCGATCTGATTCTCAGGTGCGTTTACCGTACACGCAGAATCATTGCCAGCATCGTTGATTCAGGAAATTACTCACCAAAGATTGGCCCTGCTGCAGGATCCGCTGCATAGCAGCACTGATTTGCACTGCGTAGCTGTGCCATCCATGTGCAGTCGTTGTGAATTGGACACGGTGGGGCCGGGTGGGCCGGTCCAGAGAAGGCTTCTCGGGTGGAAACTTCTCGCGAAGCCGTGCCGTCAAGAAGTGAATTTACGAGAATTGTCAACTATTACGGATAGGTAACAGTAAGCCCTTCTTTCTGAAGAGGTGAAAATTTAACCACAAATGCATAGTGCATAGTATACACGGATGTTCTGAGTGAAATGGTTTGTGCCATATGTACGACCAACGAAGACGTCAAGATCTTTGATCGATCGATAATGATCTTAGTCGCTTCGAATGCAGTCCAAGATATTGTTTCGCCTTTTGATCAAGTTGCCGTATAAATTTATGGTGGTTCGATGGTCATATTTAAAACGTTTCGTTGCAATTATGCGTCAGTACGATGATCCTCTCCAGACCCTTCTCATCTCTTCTCCTGTTAGCGCTTGCCTTCCTCTCGTTGTCCGCGAGGGCTTCGCCTCATTCTCGGGCAATATCGACGACGGCTGCTCTCAAGCTCACCGTTAAAGTCAGTTCAAACGGGATCAAGACTATCGCTGCTGCAGATCGAGCTCGAGCCCAAGCTTTAGTACAGGGTAGCAGTAGCTCTTCCGTCGATGCATCCAATGGCAACATGATATACGCTGCTGACATTGGTGTGGGGACTCCACCGACGTACTGTAAGTAGTTTCTCATGCTCCATTAGTTTCTTAGATCACCTATTTCATGCAGACACGCTCCTGATCGATACCGGAAGCTCAGATACTTGGATTGGGGCCAGCAAGCCATATGTGCAAACTAGCACGAGCGTGGATACAGGCGGACTATTCGTGAGTACCCAAGCGTCCTCCTTGTCATTCACGATTGCAACTCCTTCCAGTATGTTGGATACGGCACAATTCTTGATCCGAGTGCCGTTTATGGAAAAGAATATTTGGACACTGTAACGCTCAACTCTGATTTGGTCGTCAAAAGTCAATCCATCGGTGTTGACGAATCTGGGTCCGATGGCGGTTTGGGAGGTGATTTTGATGGAATACTTGGCCTTGGACCTGTTGACTTGACGCAGGGCAGCGTCAGCAATGCATATGAAGTTCCCACTGTGATGAACAACCTTTATGCGCAGGGAAAGATCAGTTCTGAAGTGCTCGGGGTGTTCTTCTCACCTGCTCCCAATGGTAACACCGGCGAGCTCACATTCGGCGGTTATGACGCGTCCAAAACCACGGGAAGCGTCAACTATGTGCCTATCACATTAGTGTATCCATCGAATGAATATTGGGGCATTGATCAGTCCATCAGCTACGGAAACACAGTGATTTTGAGGGAGACAGCTGGTATCGTTGACACTGGCTCCACCTTGATTCTAATTGCTACAGGTAGGTGCCGCACATTACGACAACGACATCCCGCTAACACATAGTTCAGATGCCTACAACGCCTATCAGGCAGCGACTGGTGCAACCCTTGATCAAACCACTGGCTTTCTGACGATCTCATCTGATCAGTACGCCAAGCTCTCATCGTTGTATTATACTATCGGTGGTATAAAATATGAGGTCACACCCAACGCGCAAATTTGGCCTCGATCATTAAACACTGCCATTGGCGGTAGCTCCGGTAGCATATACCTAGTCATTGCTGACATTGGGAGTCCCTCTGGTTCTGGCTTGGATTTCATCAACGGATATTGTTTCCTGTATGTTGGTCCGATTCGCTAAGCAAGAAGTTGCTGACGTTTTCATGTCCAGGCAACGTTTTTACTCGGTGTTCGATACACCGAACTCCCGAGTCGGATTTGCTACGACTGCGTATACATATAGCGAGTCTAATTAGCTGTGATTCGACCGAATCGAGGTTAGCAATATACATAGAAGTACCACATATACCTAGTGAAAGGGGGAGAAGGGAATGGGGTTGAGAGAGAGAAAACTAAAGCTGTTTTACGTCGAAGTGCAATAAAGCGTGCGCGGCCAGGTCCACACTTCTCTGTCTATTGTTTCTGGCTCTGAGCTTCCTTCTAGGAGTAATAATTTGTTCTCCAAAATCATCAGCATTTTCGGCGCAATTCTCACGAAATGGCGGAATCGGTTGTCTACCAACAACCTCATGTTACTCGCTGAGCTGAAAATGTACCTCCATGAAGAACACGTTCGTGCTGGGTCTGTGAAGAAGCGTCTGAAACGACGTTACTGACACTGTGAAGGCCAAAACAGTAACGATCTGGAGGTCAACCCGCCTTCAGCCTCGGAGATGATGCATGCAGCGGCTAATCCTTCTGACTTTCATCGGATTCTGATCAAGGATCTCCTTGATTTCTCTAAAGCCGGAGACTGGCTTGGATCTTTCTTCCACTCAGCAATCCGAGGTTTAGATGCTGAGATTGAGCTATACGAGCTGTTGGATTTGGATGCCGAGGGTATTGAATCATTGATGATCCGGAATTTCCGCAGGCAGATGAGATTTTGGACGAGTAGTACTGTATACTTGCAGTTATTGTCCATTTTTTTCGTATCTGTCGTCATGTATTACTAGTAACTATATGTTCTGAAGCCTTAGCCTAGACTTCTTTCGGGAGTCGCACTTGCGCGCAGTGCTAATGTTCATATTTTTCTGCACTGCAAATAAACTCAGATCAAGCTATATTTAGACCGTAGCCAATCATCTTTGATTATTTAATACATTCCCATGGACTCCTAACACCGCTTCCATTAGACGTTCGTCGGTCAATGTTCACTGACTTTTGCGAACGTTCGGCGACCGGCAGAACACTGAGTCTGCTGCCGTCGAAGAATTGCCGAGCGAGCAACTCATGGGTGCCCTTGTTTTGCGATGGTATCGCAGATGGTGCACTTACGCCAAGCAAGGGAAGGGAGAATGAAAGGTGGACCAAATCAGAGGCATGTGCCTTCCTTGCATTTTACATATCGCGAGGGCATTGTCGAACCACGCTGGATTCACCTGGAGCCTCGGAGCATAACACTGGATCTGAAGCTACCCGATTGAACGACCGACAACACTAGCATCCGGCGCTCCTCGTTTGCAACCTGTCGAGGTTAAATCAATTCCACTGGAGCACATTTCGGGATCAATTACCTTCGGATGCGGGTTGAATTGTGTCACGTAGGCCAGCTGATGCCTGTAGTTGGTTAATATTAATGACCTAATCTGATAATTAATCCAACTGCCACCACAGTGCGGCCGTTGAGCAGTACATTGGATCTGGGGGCCTTGGCTATTGCCATGCATCCCGTTTCCCTCATAAATAAAAGGTAACTTTTTCTTCAGTTGTTCAGTCTCTACTCAGATTAGCTGCAACCAACAGGGACGGCCTATGCTCCATGTCTCTTACGAGCCATCTATCTCTATTATCCAAGTAGGTTGCTACCGTTCGCTGCTCTCCTCACATCTCGTCATGATGCATGCTTTCTACGGCCACAATGAGATGTACGTTTCTAATATTTCTTAGGCATTGTCAGGATATTCACCATACTGGCCTCTAGCGTTCGGACCCACCATGCGGATCAAACAGAATTGGTGCACGAAGCAGGTCTTCAGCTGCAGCCAGCTGGGCCCGGGTGCTATCTCACCACGATGGATATTTTACCAACCATCAACGATGCGTCCGACGGTGCTCATAATGATATGTACGTATCTTCGCATTTCGTCAGCATCATCACACGACTAAACGTAATACGCGCCCATAGCCTTCAGTACTTACCGGGTGCTCAAACAGGATTGGCCCATTATAACAGTCCCGGTCACTCACTTCACTCGTTATCGAGCATCGAGCATGTTGGCAATCATAACGCCTCCAATCCTCATCCTATTCAAAGCAACCGCTCACAACCCCTCACCATTCTGGATCAGCACAACTATTATTATCCGTGTCTGTGGCCTCGTGACAGCAAACCATGCGACTACATGGTTCAGCCTGATATCCGTCAGCTCTTCTCGCACTTGAAAGACCACCACAGTGTCCAGGGTGATCCGAAGAGCTTGCATCGCTGTCGTTGGCAAGGCTGCTCGACGCGCATCCAGTACAACAGCCTTGCACGTCATCTCATCACCCATTTCAACTTCTTATGCACCAAGTTTATGGTGCAGCGCGCCACTTGGATCTGATTGTTATTATTCCCACCGTTCTCTTCATTGTCGCCTCTACCTCCCCAGCTCTCATCTTCTCATGCACTCAAGTTTATGGCGTAGCGCGCAACCTGCTCCTGATTGTTGTTATTCCCTGAGGTTCAAATCATTGTCATCTTTGCACGCGCTGGACTATATGCTCATTTTATATTGTAGTACTAGGATTTATTTATACGCATCCAGAATGCAAGTGATATATACCCGAGCATTCACTAAGTGGCAGAGAGCTAGGGTGTAATGCGGGCCCGCAATTGACTTAAGATGTCAGATATGTGTCAACGTATATGGTGCTGATTCAATTCGCAAAGCAAGAAGTTACTGACTTTTTCATGTCCAGGCAACGTTTTTACTCGGTGTTTGACACACCGAACTCCCGAATCGGATTTGCCACGACTGCGTATAGAGTCTAATTAACTGCGATACGACCAAATTGAGGTTAGCAATACATAGAAGTACACATATACCTGGTGAAAAGAGGAAAAGGGAAGGGGGTTGAGGAAGAGAGAAAATGAACCCTGTTTTACGCCGAAGTGCAATAAAGGGGAAGTTAAATAGATACTTTAATCAAATGCTGCAGAGTGGCAAGATCCATTTCTGCATCACGTGGAGTGATACTGCAAGGGAATTCTACGGGTCGCCTAAAATCATAAATCAGTAAACTTTCCAAAGAATCCATACCAACTGAAACGTACACAGTAAGCCCTCCGTGCCACTTTGGCTCGAATTCGATCTCTCTACCAGTCTCATCTCTCGCCTTCGAAAATTTGTAAACCGAAAGCAGGCAAGCCATAGCAGACCACAGAGATGCTTCAGCGAGATGGCGACCGGGACATATTCGTCGTCCGAATCCCCATATCATACTTACTGTATCGTCTGTGAGGGTACCATCCGGGTTCATGAAGCGGTCGGGATTGAAGTCGGATGCATTTGGGTATTTCTCCTCGTTGTGACACATTGCCCTGAAAATAATCAAAATCAGCGGATCCGACGACGGAGACGACGGAAAAATTATCATTCCATACCAAAGGTTCGGTGTGATCGTAGCACCTGTATTGGAAATCAAAATCAACTCGATACGTGGCGATCGCGAACTTGCATACATACCTTTTGGTATGTAATATCCTTTGTAGATGTCGCTTTCGACAGTGGCGTGCATGATTGCTATGATCGGTCACTTAATTTATTTTCAGTCCCGGTGGATGAACGGCGCACCGAGAGGGAACACTGGGCGCCACCGCAAACACTCCCGCACAATGGCGCCAACGTAAGGCAAGGACGAACGATCCTCGAGCGTCGGCAGTCTTTTTGTGCCAACAACGCGCTCAATAAGATCATGCGCTTTCTCTTGTACCTGAGGATACAAAATCATCGCAAGCATGAAGTTCATCAACACAGCAGCTGTCTAGCACTGGTCAGCTCTGGATCAAATAAACAGACCGCTTCCTGCCCACCGTCTCAGTGCCAGCTGTTCGCAAATTCATCCCATTCAGTCTGACAAAATCACCTTGAATTATATATGCTCACCCCCAAATGCAGTTGCTGCAGATTCCTTGATCGCATTCGTTGAGTCTCTGTCGCTTTCATGAAGCTTCAGCAAATGGTCAGTGACCATGCATGCCGAAATGGACCCTGCAGCCTGAAAAATGTCGATAAAATCAAGTATCTCACGTCATGGTTGCTCTTACCAGACCACGCTGCGTATACGCAAACGGAATTTCCACGCTTTCCGACATCAATCTTTTAACCAAAGGCGACACTCTCTTGAGGCGCATGCCAGGCATCCAAGAGGGGAGGCGCAGAACTATGAATTAGTCAATAACTGATGAATGTGAGAGGCGATAGTGCCTACGGGATGGGAAGGCACTGAAAATTGCGACAACCTCCGGTCTCATCTCTTTCATTGTGAGTTCCAGGGCTGATGTTGCACGTTCGATCATGCTATCATGACGACGCGTTGCTTCGTATGAATACACAGTAGACATAATAACTGAACCTGCATGGCTGAAGACCTGTGTGATGACAGTGGCAAATGTATGCATATAGAAATCCGCTCACGTTTCAAGATGTTCTGGGTACTCTTTCGGGTACTCCAGCATGTTCAATAAGAGGTCGTGGGCTTTTGCTGCTTGTACGGGTGCTAAATTGGGTATGGCCTCTTGTCGGAAGGATTGATGGATAATTTTTCGTTGAATTCGCCATCTGCTACTGTATTGCATGAGTGCCAAGGTCCACTCAAGACCAAATCTAAGAAATTATGAATATACTAAGGGAGGGCTCGTATCGTTGAAATGTACATACAGTTCATTGGTTGCCAACGCTGGTCGGTCAGAGTATTTATGCGACCGATTTTCGAGAAGGTCCCTTGCAATCTCCTCAGAGTTGATAACCACGTTATCTTGTCCAAAAAGCTGGGTATAAATCATGTCACCTGGGGAACATCAGCTACTGCTGATGGTCGGAATTTGGGCCACTTGCCATATTTACTTCCCCATGCCTTGTAAGTAACCCAAGGCTCTCCCACATCAATTGCCAGTGCGCTGCCTAGTAGTGGCAGTAAAGGTGGACCCGGCGGCAATTGAACGCCATGAGGAAGCTTCGGTTTAAAAAAATAGATTCTGAGCGCAAGACCGATAATAAGGGCAGCAATGCCAACTTGAAGCCCGCCCGCTACGCAGCACCACATAGCAAGGATGAGCTGCAGAATGAGCAAGTGGAATCCGAAGCTAATGTGTCTCCTGATGACTCACCTTATATCAGACGAATAGCACCCCAGTTCTGCTCGGTAGAAGTATCTAACATTCAAAAATTTAGGTCCTGGTCCACGGTCCGCGCGTGAAATAAGCCCATCAAACGACTGCCAGCAGCTTGCGACGAGTTGACGACCCTGTGTTGTGGAACTTCAGAACAATACACAAATCTCAGCTGCTGAGATATTGTGTCCCAAAACTTTATATTGCAACCGCGCAACATGGAGAAGACATATTCAACATCACAAGGGTTAACATGGATGACTTCACAAGCACCAGAAGTTAACAGAAGCAATGCGGAGATCGCAACCGGTACATAGCAATCTTACCAAGCAATCTCACATGGCCCAGAAGCGCCGCATTCATCAAGCAAATCTACCATGAAAAGCGCTCCCGTTTTTGGACATGGAACATAGGCGTCTCTTTCTTTACCATGAAGAAGACCAAAGACGGCGACTCATTTCCGGCCGTCGTAACAGACGCACCAGCAAAATCAGTATGTTAGGATCAAAACAATACGCTGAATGAACTTGCGACCGACAAATTCCCTTATATAATGGGAACTGTTTTCAATGACACAACATTCTTCGTACTCCCGACAAAAATTTCAATCAGACCAATCATTTCATTCTAGTAAATAAAAGGACAGTTTGGGACAGGCGCCCTTGCGCTGCTACGATACATAGCGTTCAGCGGCGCATGATGTTGAGTCAGTCCCAATGCCATTCATGGTTGGCGGAGTGCAAAGCCGAGGTGGGCGTTGCGTGCAAGGCCCAAGGGCAGTGGTATGGTACCGTCCATTGCGTTGTGTTTTATGCTTGACGCTGAATTTTGCAAACGTTGCGTCTTGTTAGAGCTACATGTTCAGATCGAAAGGAGCAAGGAGAATAGCCATAGCACTAGGTGGTCTTCAAGTTCAAGGTTGGCAGGCATCTGGTGTCATTGTGGCCCTCTGCCGGAGTAGCATCCCAGCAGGGATCTGTGGTAGTAGAATGCAGAGTCTGGCGAGCTACTGAATCAGCACTTTTTAGTTTAGTCTCTTCTTCTAGGATGAAAGCTACTGCTCGTATGGCTGCTTGGGCTGTTAAGGGGACATTCTTGATTTGGGTGATGTGGAAAAGGATTTCTGTAATTGCGTTAGTGGCATAGGGTTTTCCGTTGATTGCGAGAGCCGTTTTTTCCAGATATTTTTTGCCACTTAGCACGTCTTTAACCTCATTGGTTTGTTGCATGATTTCCTGTAACGTAGGTATTGCTGCTGATCTTCTCATTGTGATTGTTGGGTTGGTGCTGCTTGCTGTTGGGGTCTGGTGTTGTAGTTGTATTGGGTCCTGCTGTTGGTAGGGTCACTTGTTTCATACTTTGCTTTCTTTTGTCCGACATTCTAGGTGAAGATGTTGGGCTTGGTCGGCTTGGGGTTACCGACGTGCGGCACCGCGCTGCGCTGTTGGGCACGATGTCGCTGGCTGGTTTTCGGGGTCCTAGTCGGGGTGCCACTTGGTGCTGGTCCAAGAAGCGTTTTTTTGCAACGCAAGTTGATAGCCAGGAAAGCCTTCTTCTTTTGGGAACGTAATGTCTATGGTGATGGAAGGCCACCCCGCATATGCAAGCTTCAGATTCTTCGTGGCATTCATTTCCTCCAAGGAAATCAGAGGGGTAATAGGATACGATGGCACTGCTGCGGCTTCATTTTCAGCAGATTGCCCTCGGGGCCTACGTATGCTTCGAGAGACATGACAATGCTTTCCCGAATAGAATCGATGGGAGGATTGGTGACCTGGGCGAAGAGCTGGCGGAAATAATCATAATTGAGACGAGGCTGAGTAGCGATCACTGCCAATGAAGCGTCATTGCCCATGGAACCTAAGGCCTCCTTTCCAGAATCTACCATAGGTAGCATAAGGAGGCTCAGCTGCTCTACGGTATAGCCAAACGCGAGGAGCTTGGGATCAGCGCTAAGAGGCGAATCATCAATGACTGGATCAAGAGAGGTATTGCTACGAATGATGCGCTTGATAATGTTGGGGACATGGAGGACGTGACTCTCAACCCAGGAAGCGAGATTTTGTTTAGCAGCAGTGTTGCGCTTCAGCTCCTTGTCATCGACAATCCTTCCCTCAAGCGTACCGACCAACAGCATACGGCCAGGCTTTAAACGTCCCTTCTGAACTACCTTCTCGGGTGAGATGAACACCGCGCCAACCTCGGAGCGCAGACCATGATATCATCATTGGTGACAATGTAGCGACATAGTCTGAGACCATTTCGGTCAAGGTTCGCACCGCAGTACCGGCCGTCGCTGAAGGTAGAAAGGGCAGGTCCGTCCCAAGGCTCTTGAAGACAAGCAGCTCAGTTATAAAAGGCGCGCTTCCTGGCATCCATGCTCTCGTTGTCTTGCCAGGCTTCGGGAATAAGTATCATAACTGCCTCAGGCAACGTGACGACGCCATTGACAACAACTCAAGTACGTTGTCAGACGCAGCAGAGTCATATCCGCCGGTCTCGATGATCATGATGGGGTAGAGCAGATCGAGCTGATCAGTGGACGAAAGTACGCCTTCTCGAGCTCGCATCCAGTTCTTGTTGCCGCGCACAGTGTTGATCTCACCTAAGGACTCTGCATCAGGGCTTACCTGGCATTTCTAAGTGCAGATCACACACCGTTGTGAGCAGCCCATCTCATTGGCTGAGCGTGATCCCAAGAAGGAAATGTGTTTGTCGAGAATCGAGAATGCACCAAAGTAAGATGCGAACAATACAGCGCGTGGTTAAGATCACGATAGTAATTGTATACTTGGGGAGGAGTGAGCTGCCCCAATAAAAAGAATTTGAGCTTGTTTCATGGACTGGACAAATTGGAAGTCACAAACATGATGTGAGTAGCGTGCTTGAGCAAACGTAAAGTTGTCGCTCGAAGTGCTTAGCGTCGAAAGGTCCAAAATGTTTTGGCTAGCGTTGCCATCGCCGTAATTATCGCGTAAGACAATGATAGGCTGGTAAATCACAGGTTCTTTGCTACTTGCGGCAGGACCAACTTGAAGAATGGTGCCATCGGTCGGAACTTTTCGCCACCCTAAAACACGAAGTCCCAAATGACTGGCGATACTGGCGAAAACGGACTGATTGATGGCTTTGTAACTGGAAGGGATCGTTGGCTCTTGTTTGAATTCATAATTCTGTGATATAGACCCCACAGAGCACGTGACAAGATACCTGCAGATATAATCACCACTAATCAATCACCATTGTCATAGTCGTTGAATGGCAAAATAACATCATCGTAGTTGCTGAAGCACAAAATAACTCAATACGAATGAAGTGCATTCAGAATAAATCAAGCTGTGCTTGCCGATCAGAAAAAAAAATGATGATGATATGACGACAGTGGGAGGACAGTGATAAGAATTAGGAGGAGAAAAATTCCGGCTACGTAGTTAGCCGGTTTTGTGTCATGATCAACTTTTATTTTTCATGTCATCGAGTTCACTGCGAAAAATGCAAAAAACTTTAAATTCTCTTTTAAGAATTTCATTCGCACCGTTTCTCCTTTTCCTTCATATTAGTAATCCCGTTTGCTCACCGATGTCAACGTCTTTTCACTATGTCGTTCTTCTGTTGCCAGATCAATGGTTTTTTTCCGACGTTCCTGCGATTGTGCGCATCGATGGCTCCTGCGCGCGTTCGTGTGCCGCGTTCTGTGGTTGTCCATCATGGGGAGGTCCTTGAATCCACTTCTGGTCCTGTGCGCATTCCCACCGTGGATGGTTGGTATGATTCTCGGCTGTCGTTTCATCCTGCGTATTTGAGCGGATGCGATGTCGAGCTCGGGCACGATTGGCTCGTTACAGTCAGTCCAACATATGTCGCCCCTCAGTTTTTACCGCCTTCTCAGATGGAGATCGAGTGGCTTCCTGTTGATCATACATGGGTGTTTCACCCGAAAGGTGAGTGTCGTTTGTATTGGTGAATTGAATCGATCATCGTCGCTTATGTGAAATTTTTGCAGGGGACGTTGAAAGTGTTACATTTC
>CAKNEV010000409.1:0-21769 GCA_930272055.1 Rhizopogon roseolus | reverse complement strand
GGTGGCTGGAGCTGGAATGAAGCTGACAGTCTTGATGCTCATGTGGCATTCTTGCCTTGACAGTTTGTAAGTTCTCTAATGGTGGCTGGAGCTGGAATGAAGCTGACAGTCTTGATGCTCATGTTGCATTCTTGCCTTGACAGGAAGTAAGTTCTCTGATGGTGGCTGGAGCTGGAATAAAGCTGACAGTCTTGATGCTCATGTGGCATTCTTGCCTTGACAGGAAGTAAGTTCTCTGGTGGTGGCTGAAGCTGGAATGAAGCTGACAGTCTTGATGCTCATGTGGCATTCTTGCTTTGACAGAATGTAAGTTCTCTGATGGTGGCTGGAGCTGGAATGAAGCTGATAGTCTTGATGCTCATGTGGCATTCTTGCCTTCACAGGAAGTAAGTTTTCTGATGGTGGTTGAAGCTAGAATGAAGCTGACAGTCTTGATGTT
This sequence comes from Rhizopogon roseolus, assembly GCA_930272055.1. Taxonomy (NCBI): domain Eukaryota; kingdom Fungi; phylum Basidiomycota; class Agaricomycetes; order Boletales; family Rhizopogonaceae; genus Rhizopogon; species Rhizopogon roseolus. The sequence goes on along the minus strand of CAKNEV010000409.1, from coordinate 21,330 downwards.
CATGTGGCATTCTTGCCTTGACAGAATGTAAGTTCTTTGATAGTGACTGAAGCTGGAATGAAGCTGACAGTCTTGATGCTCATGTGGCATTCTTGCCTTGACAGAGAGTAAGTTCTCTGATGGTGGCTGGAGCCAGTGGAATGAAGCTGATAGTCTTGATGCTTATGTGACATTCTTGCTTTGACAGTTTGTGAGTTTACTTTCTTTATTATGGGATTTTCTTCTCATTAATATTCCTGCCCTTTAATCCTCATTATTCCTATTTCACACATAGCCTGTGAGACCTGTTCAATTTGTGGATTTTGATTTTATCTGATTCCCACAAATTGTGGTAGGATGATGTATGTTTCTGAGTATTTTTACCATTTTGGTCAAACTCATTTTTGCCCCCCATGGTCCACTGGCACCCAGCTTGTGTGTTTTTTACTTTCTTCTTTCTATTCCGTCACTGACATTGACTTTAGTTGGTATGTACAAAGCCCTTCCTCTCACTTTATTTTTTGTGATGCTCACATTGTCCATCACTGCTTTTCAAGATGGTAAGTTGTTCTTAAATATTCATGTCTACCTTCATTAGTATTGGTGTTTAGGGCATGCAACTTCAAAGCCCATTTGAACCAGAATCTGCTTCTCTAACTTCAGTATGTTCTTATTTGGGTTAAATTTATGATCATACTATTCAACAGGTATCACAGACACAATTGGGGTCATCTCACATCCTGATGCACATTCTACAAATTGGCATTGGTGATCCCATTTATTTTTGTGTCCAATATGTCAATAACAGAAACCTGCTAGCTATGATCATTATTCTTGAATATTCCTTCTTTTTGTTACAGGAGGGCCAACAGAAGCCAGAAAATGTCTTCAAGCTTGCTGCTGCTGAGTATAGAACATCTCAAACTCAAGCAGCTGTAGAAGAAGCTATGAAAGAGGTTCTTTCTCAGGATGATGAAAATGATACAAATCTGTGTCATGTGGTGATAGGCATCATTTTGAAGCACCGTATGTGTGAGTGTCACTTATCTTGACAGTCAATTTTGTATTTATTGGTCACTTTTTAGCAAAGGTCTCATTGGCACAAGGAAGACAGTAGAAGAGCTTTGGAGCTGTAGTGCAAATGTGAAAGAACTGATACACAAATTGCCATGGATCATGGATCATTGCTCTTCATGCATCTCATGACAGCCATTATCATCAAAGTGTGAGACCAAAGTGCAACCCAATAATTGACCACATGCATGAACCATGATTTTAAACTTGAATATCAAAAGTTGAGGAGTGTAATGTCTTTTAACTTCAGCACCATTGTTGTAGAATGTCATATCCACCATTTACCCCTATCCCCTCAGCCGCATCTCCGAGACCAAACTCCGAGCCACTTCGGACTATTCCGTTGTACTCCGGCTTATTCCGTTGACTAACGATCCTATTGCCTAGGACTCCGGAAATGTTCTTCATAGACCGCGCCTCCGTTCCGAGCGCCGTTATTATTCCACATGGTCCACTCCATTCTCCGGTTCGGCATATCACTTGATCAGTCAGCACTCCGTCCCTCGGCACCAATCGGCATCTTCGGACTTTCGGACTTACCATCTGTGGTGCGCAACCTCGGTCCAGTTATGTCTCCGACCCCTTTCCATATGCTCTATGATTTACTTCATTTCGTACCTATTCCGTTTCATTGTTAAAGTCTATTTCTTACTTAAATGTTTCCTGGACTAAACCTTCGTTAGCTACTCTGTTACGCTCCAGCTACACTCCGCTCCGTTCTTATGTTTCACCTATGACTCGTACTGAAGTTTTATTGTCTTAGCTTTCCATATTCTGTCTTACCTTATACTTTCTACTTACAGGAGTACACAGCTCCGTCTCCGTATATAAACCAGCCTGTACTCCGTAGTTGATTCTTCAGTTCGAATATCAACCAGATTTCCCTCCACTCCTCCGAAGCCTCTATTCTTTAGGATTGACTAAGTCTATCTAAGTCTTTCCTTATCCTACTCTGTCTATTCCGACTCTGCGCTAAGCAGCCTTTACTCGTTGTTCAGCGGAGCTTCGTCTCCACTGTCTATTCCGTTCTCCACCCTCCGAAATACTAGGGGCACGCCCGTAGTGAGGGGCGCAGCACATAAGCTGAAGCCGCCGCCCCGTCCGTTTCCGTGATCGTTGGTACTACCCTTTCCGGAGTATAACGATTAACCTCCGTACCCCCGGAGTAGTCTTTATTGAGTCTCCCTTGCTCCGCTTACCTCCGGACCCAGTTTCTGACATAGAACATCCTCTGATTCAGTCAGGTGCTATTACAGTATGCTTCCAAATCAATAATGAGCTCTCTGGCCTTCTGAGTCCCACAATGCTCTAGTGAAGGAATAAAGTTATATTTTCTTCCTCCACTGTTTATCTTCTGCTATTTGTCTTACAGCCATTTGCAGATTACTAGGCCAACAGCAAGAAAAAACATACAACAGCAGAGTCTGAAATTTAGAGCTTAATTGTCATGTTCAGCGGGCTGAGTTCATATAAACAATTGACATCCATAGTAATGCATCATCAGAAGTTGAAAGGTTGTGGTCAGATCAGTATTTTTTTTGGGTGGGATTGGCCTAGTGTTCTGCAAATGGCTGTAACACACTTGCCATCATCATCCCATGTGTTATTAATCTACAATTATCAGAGTTCATTCACACACTACCCCTCTCCAACCTCAAACTACATCATAATCTCTTTACCAAGAGTCAAGACCATATCTCCAACATACTTCTCATTGAAAACAGAAGCATGCACAACAAGACTGCAGTAAGCATTATGCTTACTATTTCTAGCTGCACTATATAGCAACATCCGCTAATTCAACAACGAGCTTGATTAATCCCACTCAACTGCATATTCAACACCTCTATCTCAACATCATCAAGCACAGCGCTAAAATGTCTTTCAAAGTGGTCCCGCCTCGGGGCGGCAGGCCACGTCGCAATAAGTTCCAACCTCTTCATGTTGAAGATGCCCGCTCGGGAGGCGACAAAAGTATCAGTGAGATGCCGCCCAAAGTCGATGTCACATGATTTCAAGAATTCCTCGACTTCTTCCGGAACAGCGTCTGGATGCACTTGCTCACTAGCACCACAGTCGCCGCTTGCGGTCTCTTCATAAGGCAATGACAGGTCTCCTAGTGGCGTCTTCACTTTATCCTGATGTGCACGATGAGTGTGGATATTACAGGGCGGAAATCATTGCATTGACGCACAGTAGAGTTGGGTGTGCCTGCGGACTATATCCGCGGTGACGCTCTTTTGTTTGTGCTTCTCCATCGCCACTTTAAAACGGTGGCGATCGGTGGCAATGCGCTTGCCTAGTTTTATTTTCACGTACAACTCTACCGGCCAAAAATCTTCATACATAGATGCTAGGAAGGGTATAGTCGCACGAGCCTTTAAAGTAGATAAGTGTTGGTTCCTGCGGGCATTATAGTGAGTAACTCACCCATTGCATAAACTGACACCATACAGCAGGATCTTGATCCTCAAGTTTCCTCGTACAAACTAGCGACGCTTGGACTTTCTCGCTCACTCTTCTCTGTCCTCCGGGTATTTGTTAAGGGACGATGACACGCAGGAAATGGGAACATACCTTAAAGTCCCTGAAGTCCTCAGCACTCATACCCAGGGCGACGGCGATATCGTCATGTCTTAAACGCTGAAGATGGCGAAATCGAGCCTCGGGTGGCCTTGGAATCGCGGAAATAGAGTCTGGAGCCATATCTTCAAAAAAGAAAGGAAAAGAAAGGCTTGTAGATGTTTACGTCGACGCAAGCACAATTGTTATCTCATGAAATCTGCGAGACGTGCCAAAAGCATGCTTTTAAAGCAGAAAGAACCACAGATAAACCCACGCCTTGCATGTTTCTTCGGAGTCGCACCGACCTTTTCGTTCCCTTTTGACAGTGACAGTACGCCCGACTGCTTTTTTGGCATATTCCAACCGGTTTCCTTCGAAGGAAATTGAGACACATCGATGCCGTACCCTCTCTTACCGATCGAAGAGAAGGTACAGATGGATAGATAATCAGTAGGAGCGTTGTAGATGATCGAACGCCAGATATCTATAATAGCACTCTCCGAACCAGTGCTAGGGACTCTCTGATCTGGAGCATTGCGACATACACACGTGTCTTCATTTTCCCGCATCGTGAGTCGTTACCCTCTCTCCGAATCTGCAAGGACTGTTCAGAATGGGGTCCATTCAAAATGACGGGGGCCTATCTTAAAATAGCCGCAGGTACGCACCACGGTAAGTCACAAGGCGAGAGATGCGTTATCGCTGGTACCACAATCGCTTGGCCTCACTCTCATGGGCCATGGTCGTCGGAAGGGCACACCAGATGCACTGCACACTGAAATCCCTATATTTGCCAGTCACCCCACAATTTGACACCCTGAATAAGTGCAGCATCGATAGCAACAGACATGATCACATATGATAAAGCAAAAAATACCGCATTACAAATTCTACTACTACTCGTCGTCGTCCTCATCATCGTCCTTTGTGAGTCTACTAAGGACCGAGCCATTGAATGCATCTAATAAAATGGTCAGAATGCGTAGGCATAAGGAGGGAAGCGAGAGAGAAACAAAGGGTAGCGTGCTATAATGACTTACGTCCTACACTCGCAGAATGCTTCCCTCTGTATGCAGATAAAGGGACGGCGTCTGAGGGATACCGGTTGAGGAGTTCAACAAGGAAAATGGTGGAGGCGTGGGTCCAGGGATAGAATATTGAAGGGTGCGAGAGGGGGTGGACACAGGAGAGGAAGCGTAAGGGGAGAAGGTACGTTGTGGCTGTGGGGTAGTCTGTTTCATCGTCAACTACAGTATGAATACTAGGACCTTCCTTACATCAGGTGATAACACATGACGACGCTTTTATGACTGTGGGGACTTGATACTTTTCGACGATGACGGTGTGGGTGGGTGGGATGTTGTCTGGTACAAGAGCGACAGAGCTGCCTGAAGTGCGTTCAGGGTGAAGAGACCTATTATGGCAAACTCTACGACTGCATGAATAACTTCGCGCAAAACTGTAATAAAAGCACTCACCAGCAGCACAAACCATCTAAAAAGTAGATTTTCCTTCTCCTGAATCATAAAAGACAACATCTACAGCTGTCCAGAGTAACGGTGCCGGAGTAAGTTGGGTAAGAAGGAGCGCAGCGATGAGGGCAGCAGAACTATTGCGAATGCGGAGAGATGCTTCGTGTTTGTGTGGCTTTGAGGCTAAAAGGAGAGACGCATTGAGCGGTGTAAGCGACAATTGCAAAGTTGAATATGTATTTGGTCACATCCGAGCTTCGGGACAATATCCATGTCTGCGGTTTGGGCAGTTAGTGTGGGGAGGATCTTGCGTGCGAATTGCTGACGGATATCGGGTTCAACTTCCAGTCAACATACGCAGACAGTGACGGTCTTATTCCCTGAAATGAAGCACACCATCATCGAATTCGTTACCCTTGGCCAAGACCACACCCTCGCACTTACTTCAACCGGGAAAGTTCTCAGGGGGACCGGATACGTCATGGAGGTCTCATCCAGCGGCAAGCACGACGAGTCCATCCAGGCCAGCTGCATAAAGTTGACTCCTTGAGGAAAAAGTTCGTCAAAGATGTTGCAGCTTGCAAGACTGCTTCTTCCTGTTGGACAAGCACGGAAATGTGGACATGGGGCACGGACGGCGGGCGACTTGGTCGGTATCATTTACCTGGTTATCAGTACAGTGTGCTCATCTTTAATTATACTAGGAAAGTGCTCTCGCGTAAGGTTGCCAGCGTAGTGAAACCCGTCTGCACAATAGAAATCATTGTCTGTTTGAATTTCTTCTTGGTCTAGAATGAGAATGACTTCGGGTGTAGGAAATCTGCATGGCTTCTCTACTTATAACGGGTGAGGTTTTGTGTTTGGTCTGGAGGGGCTTCCAACATCAGGTGGGCTATACCTACACTCACTTTACTTCGTTTCTAACTTCCCCTGGTTAGTTTCTCCACCCAAAGATTCCCCTCAGAGATATCTGTCTACCAACCCCCGCAAGCAGTCAAGGGTCTGATAATCACAAAGCTCGCGGGCTGCGACGATACTGTCGCCGCATTCTCATCGAATGGCGAAGTATTCACGTTTACTTCGCATTCTGATGGAGAAGGTGATTCTCCTTAAAACTCCTCCCCATTCAAGCCCCAACGTGTTTGAGCTCTGAGACATCAGTTTAGTGCTGTGCAGGTGGGTAAACTCGGATTCAAATATCACAGTATCTCACGAGTTGTAGGATGTCGAGATTGGTGCCGATGGAACTGTCATAGTCTGTACTCAGTCCGGCACATCTGACGTCCGCTCGCAGAGCGCCAAAGGGGTCAGGGCTCTGGTGCCAAAGCGTCCAATTTTCAAGCATACCATATATCCAGTGCGCTGTTGCTGTCTGCGCAAACAGTACTGCAGCGTTTGGTGCTCTACCCGTTGATTTCAAGCCACCGCCCATTCGCCTCACCGTGCGCTCCTTTCAGCTGACATTGCTGAGATGCAGCCATATCTAGCTCTTTCATTGAGCGCAGACTCGTTGCTTCCTATGTCAAACTCGACAATTCCCCTTTTGGGTGCCGACGAGGACGCCGAGGACACGTCGATTATGGACGATATTGGAGATTTCTCGACGCTGCTTCATGTTCTAGACCAACAGAAGGACGTGCCAAATATTGCATTGCCATATAATACCTATGTGATTCTTACTTCCGGTCCACGTCTTTCAGCTCATCGGCTCATTCTCGCCTTGAGATGTCCCGTTGGGTAAGATGCTGCATAACGGTGGTTCATCAAAGTTATCGGGGATTGGGGTTGGTTTCATCCCAGCGGGCAGTATCAGCGAAATACAAATCAAGGGGTGTCATCCGTTAAAGATCCTGATAGTCCTTCGGTACTTGTACTCGGGTCAACTTCTTGCTATCTAGGATTTCCGAATCGTAAACCCCTTCTCGTCTCACTTTGAAACGTTTGATTTCAAGCCCACCACAATCAAGGCCGAACTTCAGTCACTTGCACATATATTGGATCCTCAGCTTCTTTTAACAGCACTTCAGTTGCCAGGAAAGCGAGTGCATATTCTCTCGCAGGCGGAAGACTTCCGCCAGCTCTACGAGAAAACCCAGATAACTGGACTTACGACGAAATGCAAACGAAGATTCTCTTGCGCCCGGCGTTGCGCTCCACTTCGCTGATCAAGTCGCTTATTGTCATTCGGTGGTGCTACAAGCCCGCAGTCCATTCTTCGCTAGCTTTTATGGGGATGATATGTGGACATTCAAGCGTCGTGATAAGTCGGGTATAATCGACGTCGATCTCAAGCACTTGGAGTGGCAGGTGATGCGATATATCGTTCGATGGATGTGTTATGGAGACGAGAACTTGTTCGAATCTCTTGGTGTGTTTTGCGTCTTATGTGTTGAATATAACTTGACTACAGCATCGAAGATTTTGTGCAAGAAATAGATGACTTGTTATCCTTCATGTTTTCTGTTCTTTCAGCAGCAGTAAGTCCTCATGTACTATTTTGGGCGCATCTTCATCATTCAATCACAACTAGAACGAACTTCTCCTCGACCGCCTGGTCTTTATCTGCTCACAAGTTATCTTGAAGTATCTCAACGCTTACAATCCTTGCTATTTGCTCACCGACGCAACTCACTTCAACGCTGTCCAACTCGTTGAACGGATACAAAGTTTCATTGCAGCAAATTTGGAGATGATGTTGGAGGTTCGCATGTTCGAGGACCTTGATCCTTGGATAGTGCAACAGCTTTGCGAGTACACCTGTGGCGCGCAGACGCCAAGTCCTTCGTCTCCCACTCTAACTCAACTAGCGAATGCAGCACCGCAGAAGCATGCTGAATGGCTTGCTCTACAGTATTCCCGTTGTGCTTGAACCTGCGCCTCTGGGCCTAACGAAGCCCCACAGAATTGTGAGCTTGTCTTCGCCTGTGTGGCCGGTTACGCGATCAACCGGTCCCTGCGGCTACTCAACCGTCCGTATCAGGAGCTGTATGGGGACGGCCTCCCCCCACACCTAGGTATGCAATCTTCTCTCTCCTCCGAAGTATTGCCCTGATGCCCCGACAAAGTACGGGTCTCAAGTCCATTATGGCAGAGGCTGAGAACACTAGGATGGGTGCTGCAAGCAGATCAGTGCAGACTCGACCTAGTCAGGAGTCGCTAATACGGGCAGCTGGCTCGTCATTGAAGGCGGATGGTCACCGTCACCGCGTCGAATGTCGTCTGATGTAGACCCGGGGGGAACATCTTCACTATCAGAACCACTTGCTGCCGCTACCTCGAAGCCAACGTCTGTGAGAACACCTCAGCGGCCTTAATTTCAATCCAGACCGTCATCTTCGCCGAAACCTGGCCTTGGCCCTGTCTTTTCCCCCATTCGTCAGGCACCTCAGACATTCAGTTTACCAGCTTCTCGACGTGTTTCGTACGTACGCGCTGTTCTCTTTGAGTCAATTTTCGTGACTTTTATTTACCAGAAACGCGGGTGCCGCATGGACCCTGCCGCCCGTACAACCAGTGGTCCGATCGAGCGCTGCACCATCTTCGCTTTCATTCGCTGAGATACAGCAATCGCAACTGCTGCAGGGCAAGCCAACACCAAAGGACAAGCGATCACTTGTTGAGATCCAAGAAGAGGAGCAAGCTATGCAACTGGAGGTATATTTCATGAAGTGGTGGACGGTTGAGGAAGCTCGTACTCGAGAAGAAGCGCGCACTCAAGAAGAAGCTCGTCAGGCCTCTGAAGCGCTGGGTGCTTCCTCTTCTAGGAGCAGGAATCGAGGAGGAAAGAAGCCACGCCCTAGCACTCGTTCAAAGGCTGGTGAAGCGACCCCTGAGGGAGGTTCTGAAAGGTGGAAGAGGGGGAAAATCTTCACAATCGACGGTTGATGGCGAAACACCGTCGGCCGGGGGGTCTTCAATTGAGGTGAATACTAATGTTGTGCCAAGCGGTGGCGGACAGAGATCACGAAACAGGCCTCGTACACATCGTTAGATTGGATACATTATTATGGACTATGGAGGGAGGGAATTTATAAAGGAAGCTGTGATTAAGGTCATAGTGGTCACGGCTCAAGTCCCATCAGGTTTTACGGGCTTAGCCAAGCTTGAACTAGAGAGTTAGGAAGCCAACTCTAAAGGATACTGCAAACCTGGCGCGTTTGTCGTAACTTTTTAGACTATTCCGAGAAATCTGATCGGTCATATTTACTGTTGACCATGAACACACTGGCACCCCTGCTTGAGCCACCACCCTTACCCCCTGAATCAGTTGTTTCAGTTGGGGCGCAATAGAACTCACTCATTGACCTATTCGTGCTCGATGCTCGCTATGAAAAATGTTTGAGTTGTCCTCAGATCCGATTATAATTTGGACATGTATATTTTCTTCCATATTCATCACGCCCGGGCCGTCATGGTGAACAATGTCGACCTCCGTGCTCCATATACCAGCGTGCCCACCAAGCTTGCCCTTACTTCAAATCTATCACCTATAATCTGTCTTAACCGTCTTCATCATCCTCGAACCTTTTGAGAACGACCCTCTTCGTTTAATGATGCAAGCAGTCGAGCAGATGACAGCCGACTCAGAAGTGAATCTCTCTCCAGATATCATTCGTGAACTCTGACACGTTCACGAGTAATCGTATGTCTTTGCGATATATGCTTGACGAATGTCTGATGAACCATATTGACGATGTCCAGATTTCAGACCTTGAAACACAGTACTCCAGATTCCCCAATCCCTACCGCTCTTCCATCCAGCCCAACAACCAAAGCATTAACGCCATTCTCACTGAATGCCAGCAGCAATTGGATGCAGTTTTGCACAATATATCTGGTCTGGAAAGTGTAAAAGCCTTCATCCGCAGCTCGTCCAAGGTCGGGACAAGATTATCCATTCCATGGTCTTACACCAGGGGCGCATGTCATCTCTCTGGCGCTTGCCGCTCGAAGTCCTGTTCAAAATTTTATCCACTGTCTTCCAGAAACCAATCATTTAAAAGTCTCATCAAAGTTGGCCCCCGTGTTGTTGACCAGGATATGCCGACACTGGAGAGGTTGCAATGAATATTCCTAGTTTATGGTGTAGACTGTCTGTGGAAGTTGCCAACTGGCCGGTCGTAAACTGGCCGCAGGTAGCTTTCTGCCATTACTCGTGCCTTGAGCGAGCACGGGAACATCCACTCTCCCTAGCAATCCGGCACTTACCAAGTGGTGCGCCCATGCTACAAATGCTTCTTCGGCCTTACAATGCTCGAATATCGTCTCTTCAAATCATTTATGACGACGACACTATCGAACCTGAACTTTTGTTCCAAGACCTTCCGACGCTTCACGACCTTATGCTACACTGGCAGGGGGAATACATTGATGGGTCGACTGTTGCACGATCCATCTCGCGAGTGCCATTTACCTTTACGGTAATAGGGTGTTTCGTCGGACCTCTCGATTACAGTGATTCTCATCTTCCAATGGATGGACCCATATGACCAGTGTATCGCTCTATATGGACCACATGAATTTCTCCACCTCCTGCGTCTATGTCCCAATCTCTCCTCGCTCGATATTCTCTACGCCTAGAGCCGTTCACGCACTCGAATCTTCAATCCTTATCCATCAGTTACAGTATATCATGGCATGTGCGGGATCAACTCCCGGCCCTTTTGAACGTCCTCACACTCCACAATTACGCGTGTTGGAAGCTCGCTGTACACCGGAACCAATGTGGCCTCATGAGCCACTCAAAACACTCTTGACACGGTCTAAATGTCTTCTGGAGAGCCTAATTTTCGGCGTTGGATTACCGACGACAGATGAGCAGCGAGCAGGATACACTGCCCTTTTTCTTCCCTTGAAGTGACCATCTATCGCACGCATGATGATGTTTTGGCGTAAGGTTCTAATGCTCTTTATACTAAAATGCTAACTTGTGCTCAAGGTGTGACGGTGAATGCACGACATTGTATATATCGAGATATGATGTAGTGTCGCTGGGCGGAAGCTTGTCTCGCAGGTATGTGGACCTGTGTGCGTTGGTCCTTTCCTTGCTTATCATGCACAACGAAGATAGAAGCCATTGCTTGTAATATATATCCGCTCTTTGACCATGGGAACAATCGTCGGAGCAGCCCTCAGCAAAGCGCGGGTGCCATCGTCGATCGTCGGCTATAATCAAGCGCACTTGCTCCAAGGGATATACTCAACAATCTGCAATGCCCAATCTCACTACACTGTTACAACCCCAGACTGAACAAGGATCGGAGAACTTCCGCGATCAGCCAAAGTTGTCTGCGCTCCTCAAGTAGACAGGACCACATTCTTCGGTAATACTAGTATATTGTTTTAGTGGCGAGGCCTTTTTCTCGGTTTGGATGTACTGGACGCCTTTCAGTTTCTACAAGAGGGTTTACGTGTTCAGGTCTGGACGCGACATCCATTTTGTTCAGGTGTAAAGTTCTAGCTGCTCACACTGTATTTCGTACATGTCATTCCAAGATTGAGCCACTTCAAAACATACTATCCTAATCAACTCTCTGTGAATGGTGTGAGCACGCAGAGTCTCCGCCAGAAGGAATCATTCCAAGCTTACCGTCCAACCGAGCCTTCGCATCGGCGAGGCTATGAGCCGACGACCAAATCTCTACATTTCTGTGCGTGTCTCCCGCCACGGCATAGATATTTTCCATGATCAATTGATCAGCCATCTGGCCCCTGACGCGCATCTGGGCATGAAGGTAGCGCACCGCAAATGAGGGTTCTTGCGAAGAAACCAACTCATCAAGAGCCTCCCTATATTCGTCGATAAGATTCTGGATCGCAAGGCTTTCGAGCGCAGAGCCGATTATGCAGGTCGCCATAACTTTTGCATCAAGAAGTGGGATGACGATGCCACTGAGAGCGGATGTCAGTCGAGTCGTTCGTCTGGGAAAAAGACTCACGATGTAATACGAGTGATACCGCGGTAGAAGTCCAGCGCATTCTAAGCGAGAAGCTTCGTCAATCGTGTTTAACTTGGGCTTCGGTATGTTCCTACCTGATAGTGACTCAAGCTTGGCTCGCATGCGATGAAGTTCTAAAGGCTGCATATGGACAAATAGAGTACGCTGGCAAGAGAAACGCGTAGTATATCCGCGCAGATAGTGTTGATGGATGCTTTGACGTTGTCTATATAAGGTCCTTGGCTGGCGGTGAGATCCAGGATGAACAGCAAATCTCTAAGTAAGGCGTTCTGAGCTCGGACCGGAGGGATCTAGGCCAGGTCCATCACTCACAGCTTCAAACTATTCGTATGAGAAGGAAGCACATTCTGCTTTCTTGCAGGGTCTGCCAGATACGTGTACACCATGCGCCTGACCTATTAACAATGAGCGACAATTTGAGCATATTGACGACATCATACCAAGTCCTCGGATACAGGTGCCTTTTTTGCCTCTACAAACGGAGATGAACGCGGGAGTCTAGAGACACTGGGCATTATCGTACGTGTTTCTGAGGCGAGGAGAGATTTTACAGCCTCGGTCTCCTCTTTGAGATACTGTTTTGAGATTCACAGAAGGCGCCGACAAGCGATGAATAATAATATGCGACTCAGTAGGCCTCGAGTCTTCGATGTAAAGCTGCGCTAAAATATTTCCGATGCGTTCAGCCTCGAGTTGGGAAGCCTGAGGGTTGACGTCTGTGATCTGAGGACGAATGATGATGTCCAAAAACCCAAGAAGCGCTGATAGACACTTACGTAGGTGTCTCTATCATCGCTGTCGATGTGCTCCCTGGCGATGGCGACAATTCCTGGTTGGAGTAAATACTCGTCCCGTGATTCCATCAACTCTTCACAATCTTCTTCCAGGGGGGTGCTTTCAATTGCTGGTGGGGGATGTGGACCTGCAATTTCAAGTAGTGAACCCTCTTCCCGTCCCACCAGCTCTCCACATTCGGTTTCTATGGGCGCGATTTCGACTGCTTCTGCAAGACTTGGACTTGTGATCTCAGATTCTGGTACACACAACATATCGGTCGCCAGTTCAGAGAATGATTGGAGATTCGCAGTGTGTTCGTCAGGAACATCAATGAACCTCTCTTCAACACTTCGGGGCATTTCAGTTGCATTAGTCCCAATGCGTCTGATCTGGAAGCAAATGATGACTCCGATGTCCAAGAACTTAAGAAGCATCGATAGATACTTACAGAGATGGCGTCCCTAACATCGTTGTCAGTGTACTCCTGCACAGGACCTGAAGTTGCGACCGGATATTTCTCCACCATTGCGTCAGGGTGGGTTGGTGTCACCCCGTGATCTGGCAGTGATAGTGAATCACCGGGAGCAGCCAGATCTACGTTTTTGACTGACTCATCGACGCTATTCCAAGTATAGTTAGCCTTCTCAGGAGAGGATTCCGGTGTCCTTCTGCGTCTGCGACGTATGGCAAATGCGATACCACCACAGAAAAGAAGCAGCAGAAATACTCCCCCGACAACTCCCCCAGCGATCGCACCCACTGGAGTTTTAGTAGAACTTGCCGATGGCGTCACTGGCACGGATGGTGTCACTATCACTGAAGCTGATGATGTCACTGGCGCTGATGCTGATAGTGTCACTGGTACTGATGCTGATGGTATTACTGGCAACGATGCCAATGGCGTCACTGGCACTAATGGTATCACTGACACTGAAGCGCAGGAAGTCAAATTGAGATCTGCTTATAAAGGTCAGCGTGGGTTTGATTGCGCGCTAAGGTGAACGTAGTACATACAAGAGCCAACAATAGTCGATGCAGTCCCCTTGTTGAATATCTCGTTCGGCCAGCTTCGAGCTGCAGTGGTCCATTGAGCAGTTGATTTAGCAATTATCACATCTGGAACGTACGATCATGGCCTGCATGACAGGGTATCGAGGTATTCAAAGGCAGTTTTACTCCCGCATCCGAAGGAAAGATTCTTTCGGATCGGGTGTCCTTTCTTATCTAAACAAGCTCACGTTGATGTCGATATCATACTTGCGGGGCAATTGACTATCCATTCAGCCCAGCTGTGCGGTTTCAGCTCAAGTGTATCAACAGTGATCTTAGAAGAATTACCTCACTAATGAAGGTGACGAAGAGGCACAGAACATACAGGCGCTAAGCAGGTTGTAAGTAGCCCAGGAGCTGTCAATGACATCATTAGCATTGGCCAAACTGCACATGCATGGTGGTGAACATACCATGTGCAGGCAGTCACATTTGGGCCACTCGGAATGAAGGCTTCCTTGACATATGGAGGAAAAATAATTGTATCTGGAGTAATGTGAATGGAAGGAATGGAACTATTGGAGAGGACTTACATGTACACGCACATGCCTTGTCTAGCTCTTGAACCACCTCACAAGGTGTTTGACTATTGTTGTTAAAAGTCCAGGATGGACAGGAACTATAAGTTAACATTCTGTCCAACAAAAAAGTTATGAGAGGTGAGTTGTATTTAGACGGGAAAGAGATGAAAGCATAGCCATGAAGAAGCGCGATAGTATGAGGATTTCACATTGAACCAATAGCCAAACTTGGCTTATATTCAATGTTGAATCGCTCTCGAAGCCCCGTGGATGATAATACTAACCCCGAATCGAAGCAACGACATGACGAAGCAACACCAGGCAAATTATTCTTGGCTTCAACTCAGAAATAAACACAATCGCACCGGGTGGGTGATGATCTCGTAAGGAAGCCAGCGAGTAAAGTGTTTGGAGTTCTGCGGCCCTGAGTTGCCGCGGGGATAGAGATTGGCGTTCAGCGTTCAAACACCTCGTGTGTTAGTCAACCTTAGCCAACCTCCTCGAAGAAGTGGTCACAGGATATGGTGGTAATGTTATTCGCCGATAAGAGGTAGAAGCAAGACACCATCTGCCGATGCATGGTTGGTTTCACCTCAATCCAGTGATCCTCCCGAAGTTCCAATAGCCGAGAGAGGTTTGAGTGACCATATAATTTTTGGAAGGAGTACACACGACGGACGAAAAAGAAGGGTCGAAACAAGTCTATAACGCGTGTGTGTAAGTACTAGTAAGTAGTCAGTGTGACAGCAAGTAATAAATGAATGGAGTCATACCTCAGTCCGAGTCTCGTGAGTCGAAAAAGTCGGAAAGACGCCGATATGTAGCGGGTGGATAGATCATTATGTAAGCTCGCGTTCGCGCTATGTAGTAATGTTCTCCATCATCGCCACTTACAGGCTCACAACACTACAAATGCCATACCTGTGTTCAGAACCGGGTTCCAGTTAGTAGTCCAAGGATCTGCGACTTTCGCGCTTCACGAAGGCGACGTAAGAACAACGCGGATATTGAACTCTGCGCAAAGCTTTGCTCTTGGATTTTTTGGTTACCCTCTTGAGGGTCAGTATCAACAACAAATCATGAGTGAGGCCAAATAAGTAAGTCATTCCGACCTGCCTTGAGATATTTCACTGATACGTGCATTTCAGTTCAACAATACTCTTGCACCTTACACATGTTGCCCCAATAATAATGTTCTCCAGCGGGGCTACCGCGGTAGACCATATGCCGATGCGTGGAAAGCAGTATGTCTCAAGGATGCAGTTCTTCATTTGCAAACATATATTGATGGGTTCGAACTGAACATAGGAGGCGTTGACACCATGCAAGAAATGTGTGCCTACGAGACAGTTATTCTAAGCTCTGCGAACTCTTCACGGAGAAGAAGTGGGAAGGCTTTGATTATTCGCTTCTCGGTATAGTTCCGCCATACCGCTGACTTCAAACTAGATACGACCCCAACCTCTGGTGCATACTGTCGTCCTTGTGCGACTAAAGTTGAATTCTGACAGGAAACACAGATACGGTATAGCTTGGGATCACCTGTTTCTAGGGGAGAAGGAGTTGACTATGTACAAGAGCTGGTGTCCCGTCTCACACGGATACCAATTGAAACACACAACAGTTCAGCCAATGCGATACTTCACAACGCCGTCACTTTTCCTTCGGCCACAGCCTTTATGCGGATGCGTTGTGGTATTAAATGGTCGGTTCGTTGATAAAATTGAATTTGGACATCTCCTGAGGTTTGGTTCAGTCCCTACAGTGTCGAGTTTCGCAACCACGGGACCTCTGCTAAACGTGCGGTGTTTTGGCATGTGATCAATAGGGACAACCGAGCTCGCATCATTCACAACTAATCTACAGTTCCAACGTAAGCGAATCCCTGAATCCTTCTAAATTTACACCTGATCAATCCGCAGTCCTGTCTTGCTCCACAGAAGATGACCCATAGATTCGCGTGATCGTTAGTGACTGTGTGGTGCCGTTGGACAATCTGGAGGGGTGTCTAGAAAATCCTCATGAGATGTACTCGATCCATGCTTTTGTTGTAGAGAGAAAATATTCGTAGCACGGACTAGGAATTTGTTCGTAATGCCGACTGGTGTGTTCTGGTTGGATGGGAAACTATCCTCCTGTTTAGATCCATCGTCTTGGCGCTCGTTCATCTGGTACTACAGTAACAGCTGTTATCGATTGTGTTAATGAATGGTCAATCACGTAGCTTTTTTCTCCCAGGCCTGCTATCCTTGTGAAGCTAGACAATCTTTCTGCTAGACTGTTTTCTAATAATGGTCCACGAGAGCATAAGATCTCAGCAGTATAGAGTTAATGTGATGCAGGCGTGCATCGGATCTCGTTCCTGATGTGAAATCAGAATGCCTACTTCCCTTGAGAGCAGGTAGGAGGTGAGTTTTTTGAGGTCGATCAACATCGGAGGAATGACTATCCCCCTCCTCAATATTTTGGTCGGCCTAGAGTTCTAATAAAATCATGATCGCAACGGATATGAAACCAACTCTTGAAGTGAGGAGGATTATCTCCGTCTTTGCGTCGGAATATGCCAGGCTATGGAGCTATGAGAACTTCTGCGAACCAAAAGAGAATGAGGAGGAAGCTTCATATATATCTCAGAGGCGCAGCTGTTACGAGATGTGTCGATGTTCAATGATCTAAAATACGCCGTGCTGGGCAGTGGGCACTGCGCATTTGAACAGCGAAGGGACACATGTAAACAGGCGGAGACATTGTTTAGTGACGTGGCCCATCGCGTGCAGGAATGTATAGCGCGCATTTCAGCCCGAGGACACCATAGAAGTCAGAGGATGATTGCGAACTCCGGGAGCTGTTCGAAGAAAGGAGAGAGCGTGCGCAAGGATGTTCAACGTCTAAGACAGGACTTGGCAACAAACGCACCTATCACACCCAAGGTATGTGGGATGAAAAGGCAATGTACAACTGTGAAAAACTCGTCGCTCAACTAGAATCCCATATCCTCACGGTGTCCCGAACTCCCCAGTGGCGCAGCTTCCCAGATGGATGGAAGATTCCACCCCACCCGGCATGGGACATGGGTGCGAGATGGAGTGCGATTCGATGGGAAAGTTGAGAGTATCAATAATTGATATGACTCCTCACATAAAGAGGCATGCACATTGACTCCAGGAGAGGCGGCGTGGAAGGATTGGACAGTGTTGCGGCGTCGAACGTTGGGGAGGGGGCACTGCCGCACAAGACTATCGGACCGTGAGAAGCAGCATTTTGTCTGACCATGTCCTCTCGACACCCGCCCACCGAGTCCATTCCATTGGCATAACACCCTGAAGCAATACACCAGAACCACAATAATCCCACGGTCGCACTGCAAGTCGTCTACCCCGTTGAGTCCCTTATAATTGTTCGAACCTCGCGTGCGTCTAACCGATGGTCATGTGGTCCATATTTTGCTAGTGAAAATCATGTCCACCTTCCGCTACACGCGTACTTTGGGAAGCTTTGGATGTACACGGAGAAGTTATGCGACAGTGACTGAGCTGCCACGACCCCTCTTCCTACCGAAGAACTTCACGTCGAGACATTTCCCGCACCTTCCAGGCCCAGGCTATATTATACCAGACCTCCACTCAAATCTGACCTTCCTCGCATCCAGATTCGCCCATTGTGTTCCTACATATGTGCGCGCGCTCCATTCATCCAATAACACAAACATTGGCCGTCCACGTTGGCATTTGCAACCGTCGGCGTATCTGCATGGGGTGCATTTCCACTCTTCGCGACGAACCAGGAGAAGCTAGCGAGCTCTGTTGTAAAGCAAATACTGCAGACAGTAAGGGAGAAGAGCTGAAGGATGTGGGTATGGATAGCGGCAATCCGATCGGAACCTGCTTGTCAGTACTTGAACGGCAACCCTTGGATACATGGATCGGTGATTACCACCATTCAATTTTCAGCATTCACACTATCTGATCTCGTTTATTTTATACTCAGATCAACCTCCCCCGGGGGCCACCGTGGCTCAGGTGCTTTTATTTTAGTAGCATTTGGAAGGCCAAGGGAGAACCGTTTACTCCGCGTTAGTCCTTCGTGCAATCCAGATCATGGCACGACGCTTATTTGGCTTTAATCAATGAAGTTCCGGTTCGTGGGGATGATAAGAGAGCGGTCAATATATTGCCCCAGGCTGCAAGTTCTCGGCAATGATTAAATAACGCATCATGGGCTATTCACAGCATCTTCAAACCGAAGAAATTATGTTGCGTTACTTCTGCCCGTCGCTGGATTGCATCCCTGTCTTTCCCTGCAGATGACATTAAAAACGTATCGGGGAAGGCATTCACCCGTATTTAAGATTGGTAGGGATGTCGGACGCTGATCAGAGGCGTCCGATGGAACCTTGCTAGGAAACGAGACCTCGAATAGAGGTGGTTGATTTTGCAAAACCTGCATAATATATCCTCGCGGAGCCACGCGCTCCAGTACATCACTTCACATGAGTGCCTCAAATTGACAAATTCTACTTGCACTCGAAGCCAACGTAGGTGTATGCGTCCTGAAGGTTTTCCTCTCTTGACCAACAAAAGACGAGGGATAGAACAACTCGATTCTAAGAAATGTCGACGTGTCTGGTTTGGAACCGTGGCAGGAACTCTTCGTGCATTCTAGCCTGTGACAGAAGAATATGAGGGCGTCATATAAGTCTCTGAATAGTCTATTTGAATGAAGATGTGGACCTGTTAGAATTTGTATGGGAAGAACGTGCCAGTTGTCGAGGCTGGGGGGGATACCTTCGGTGATATCAGCGTCTGGGAGCATGTGACTAGCACAGGCAATGAAATCGAGGATGAAATAGATGTCGGGAGCCTGGGTTGATCTGTAGGAAACCGTTGAGGAGGAAAATACCTATAACTAGGGTGCGGAGGTACTAAGAGCAGCTTGAGAATAGAAGGTATTGACTGTGGATAAAGGTCACTGCAAACATATGTGAGATGCGAATGAAGCGGACTCTGCAGGAAGGTTGCACATGAGCCCTATCATATGAAACTCACGAAGCAGGCGTTGGAGAGAGGCTTCCTAGAAAAGTACTGAGTGACTACGGGGGCTAGAGTAAATTTGCACTGAGAGTCAGAACGCATACTCTTCAAATGATTTATGGTGGAGGAATATGCATGCCATCGTCGATCGTGGGCCGTCCTTAAATCTTGATCCGAATTCCGACTTCCGAAGTCTATCGATTTCTAAGATTCAGATTCGTAGGCTCTAAACTTGTTTCACTTCAACGTTCGGCGTTAACTTTCACTAGTTCGTAACAACTCGATACTTTGCAAAGGCTACACACCATACTGCATACGATATGAAAACTCAAGACATTAGAAACAAGATCGGGCGCTTTCGAATTCTCGTCGTGGGACGAGCAAATGCAGGCAAGACCACTCTTCTTAAAAGAGTTTGCAACACCACAGAAAATCCTGAGATCTTCGATGGTGCGGGGAACAAGGTATATGCCGCCTTCCGTGCAACACGAGGATCACCTACTTATCGATCGCAATCAGATCGATGCCGCCATTGTTGAATCATCCGTCTATGTGTGTATACACACATGCTAGGGACCGATCCTGACAACTCTTGACTTTTACCAGCGCGGATACCATGACATTGGGAATGAAGTGGTATTCAAAAGCAACCCAAATTTTGTCTTCCACGACTCGTGCGGATTCGAAGCGGGAGGTGAAGATGAATTTAAGAAGATGAAGGAATTCGTTTTGGAGCGCGCATCTACCTTGAAACTGAAAGAGCGAATTCATGCTATATGGTACGCAATCATCTCGGTGCGACGTTAATTGATGGTAATGTTCTGTGCCAGGTATTGCATCCCGATGGATGAGCACCACCGAGCGATTACGAAAGCTGAGGAAAGGTTTTTCTCTGAATGCAACACCAGCGACGGTACATTTATTACCATCAGATCCTCCACCGGGTGGCTGATAATGCATTTGCTTCAGTTCCCGTGGTCGCGGTGTTTACGAAGTTTGATGCACTATGGGACGTAGCTTATGGACAACTCCGAGAGTCGGGACTTGGATTAACACGGGCGGAGTGCAAGAGACGGGCTCCGGATTGTGCAAAGGAGATTTTCGCCAAGGCAAAAACTTGGGATCGACTATGTGATACTCAGTATCCCCCCAAGGTCCACATATGTTTAGCTGGTGAGCCGACCGCTCACTTCATCCGAATTTCATAAAATTGTAGGTATTTTAGAAATGGAGAAGGATGACGCTAACTGTGGAGCGCTGCTGGAATGCACAACTGATGCCTTGGGTGAGGAGGCGATGCAAATGCTACTGATATCAACACAGCAGACGAACTTGGCTCTTTGTGTCAAGTATGCTGTTCAGAAGTACGTGGTTCATGTTTTTGCTTCCTGACTAACCTGACATGAACATTGCAGTGTGCTTATGGACTATGTCAGAAGAGCACGCACCACCACTAGCACTTCATTGGGGATTTCACAAGACACTCACATTGAGATGCAGCGAAGAGCTGCAAAATGGTTTCCTCATACCAAGGTGAAGCAATGGATTCATTGTATCATGATTGACAATGTGTATGTTGGAGGTCATGTATTCTAAGTGAGTGATTAGATTGATGACCAAGTATGAGAGAGATTGACACTCTTGTGATAAGGAATTGCTTTGCAGGTGGTGAGTTCAGCAGCATGACTGGCACCTTTACTCTAATGAACTGTATGATGATGGATTCATAGTGACAAAGTCTGTCATGGTACCATTGTTACTGAAAATCTTGATGCTCTTGTGGCATTCTTGCCATGATAGGAAGTGAGTTCTCTGATGGTGGCTGAAGCTGGAATGAAGCTGACAGTCTTGATGCTCATGTGGCATTCTTGCCTTGACAGAGAGTAAGTTCTCTGATGGTGGC